>APFE031730820.1:156199-175939 GCA_000404065.3 Pinus taeda | reverse complement strand
CGGAGGCGGAAATCACATATATATCGAAAACCTATGCATAAAGGCAATTTGCACTATTAGAGGCAGAAAACACAGTTATATCAATATACACTATCAGAGCGGGCATATATATATATATATATATCGGTGACAGTGAAATCGACGGTTCGGCTATGTGCCATCATCCCAAACCCTCGACAAAGGCAAATATATATATATAGATGGTATGGTAGAACCTGAACCGTCGATTATCATATTGCCGATATAAATGTAAATTATAATATATTACAATATATATATACATATATAATATATATTATAACATAATATACATAAAAATAAACATATATTATATATATATATTATATATTAAAACATATATACATTATATACATATACTTACATATTATATACATACATATATACATATATATACATATATATATTATAATAAACATTATATATATATATACATTTATATATATATATCATAAGTATATATATATAGTATATACATATATATTATATATATATATTATATTAGAATATTATTATAATATATATATATTACATATATAGTATATACATATTATTACTATACATATATATATATATATATACTATATATACATATATATATATATATATATATACATTAACTATATATATTATATATATATAATATATCGGCAATATGATAATCGACGGTTCAGGTTCTACCATACCATCACCCTAAAACCCCTGACTGCGATATATATATGGATATCATATAACTGTGATATGTGCAGACCCGCTGCACATTATGAAACATTTTATTGTATATCGCATCCACCCATCGCAATATTTCCCAAAGGGTTGTCCTTCGCAAAGCGTCGATTGCGATTGCAAGACCGGACCCGATGCAACATTATAGTTGGGCTTAATATGATATCGCATCTGCCATATCGCAAGTGTGTAAGGCCTTGCTGAGGATCCGATGGAGTTATCAACTACTGTTTAATATAATATCGCATCCGGTGGAGAATCGGCCATCGACCATTAGCGATGTCATGAGCGCGACTACCGATTGTGATTGCACATTAGATTTGATGCGATTATAGACTCGGGTGAATTAAATTTGAAGTCCACCCTTAAGTGGTTCAGTCGTGTTTTTTCATATAATTCTGTGTATTCAAATTTTTGTATTGTGCGGGGATTTTAGGCCAAAGAGGCATATAAAATGCACCCGATAGTTCAAGAGGCCTGAATGATAGTTCAATAGGCTGAATCATGGTGACTCCAATTGTGATTGGGACATGGAATGTTCGTTAAACAATACAGTCTCTGTGTATGCCTTTTATCATTAAAAAAAAGGAGCGTTGTTACAGTTTTAACTTGGAATATGTGTTCTCTGTGTATTATTCGGTCCTCGTCATTGAATCAACATGTCTTAGGAGTGTTGGTGAGCACGAAGAGATAGAGGAAGCCACAACGACCAAGGAGGTAAGCTGAAGGATCAAGCAATGTAGAGGAAAATATAGAGACCGAGGAGGAAGCCAAAGAGCCAGTGAAAATAGGAAATCGATAGACAGAGGCATGAGGAATGCATAAAAAAGGAAAAACAAAGAACAGAGTGTGGTTGAATGTTGTTGATACAGTTGGAGGAAACAGAGATAGCGAGAGGGTTCAATAGAATAGAAAAGAGGGCCGAAGGACCAACAGGATAGGAGATAGTCAAAGGGCAGAAGTAGCCAACAGAGAAATAGTCATGCTGAAGCAAGAAGGATTGGAGTCCTTGGGGCTGGTGCCTCAAAAGTAAGAAGGGTTGGAGTCCTTGGGGCTGGTGCCTCAGAAGTAAGAAGGATTGGAGTCCTTGGGGTTGATGCCTCAGAAGTAGGAAGTATAGGTGTCTTTGGGACTGGTGTCTCAGGAACTGGAAAGGATTGAAGTCCTTGAGAGTTGGTGCTCCTAAGTCCAAGATTGGTGTCTTGGCAAAATAGAGTTGGAGCTATGGAGGTTGGAGCCTCACAAAAGTCCAAGTTGGTGCTTGGAAAATGATTGCAACCACTTATATATTGTATCTATTTTACTGCAAAGATTATATTAATAAAGGCATTTATTCTTGTTGTTCATCTTGTGTTCTGAATATAAATGTTTTAACTGGTAAAACAATAGTCGAAAAAGAAATACTGATTCACCCCCCCTCTCAGTATTTCCAACATTCTTTTCTTCAATCATATCTCTCACAAAGTGATACTGAAACTTCAATACAATTTGATTTAGAATGATATGATGGGTTCTTCACTAGGAATATGGCACTTTGACTATCACAAGCAATCCTTGTAACTTGACTTATCAACCCGATACCTAAACATAATTTCTGTAACTAAATTTCTTCCTTGCTTGCATGATTTGATGTCATGTATTCAACTTCTATAGTTGAGAGTGCCACTACAAACTGTGTATTTCTCATCCAGTTGATTTATCCTTCAAATAGGTTAAATATATACCCACATGTGTATCTTTTGTGATCGATATCTCTAACCCAGTTTGCATCAACAAAGTCATGTCTTTCCAACACTGTGTGCAATCCCGACCTTCCTTGGTGGCATAATCCATAACTAGTAGTGCCACTCAAATACCTAAAATCCCTCTTGACTATAGTCCAATGCTCCTTCCCTGGTTTTGACATAAACCTCCTCAATAGTCCCACTATATGTACAATGTATAATCTAGTACAAACCATTCCATACGTCAAACTTCCAATTGCATTGGTATATGGAACATAGAGCATGTCCTCTTCTTCTTCTTGTGTCTTGGAACATTTTTATATAGATTACTTTACACCTACAGGAATAGAGACATTTATCAGTTTACATTCCTATGTATTAAACCTCTGTAATATTGTCTCAACATATTTCCTCTGATTTAAGTATAATTTCATGTTTCTCTGATCCGTTTTAATTTCCATACCCAAAATGAAATTTGCAACACTGAGATCCTTCATGTCAAATTTAGAGGACAATTGATTTTTTTAGTTCCTGAATGACTTTCTTGTCTTTTCCAATCAATGACATATCATCCACATACAAGACCAAATAAATAAGTTGATCACCAACTGATTTGAAATATACACAGTGATTTTCTTTGCACCATGTGAAGCCAAGTCTCAATATATAAGTATTAAATTTTGGATACCACATCCTTGGTGATTGTTTCAACCCATATAAGGACATTTTTAGCATGCATACCAGCTCTTTCTTTCCCTTCATTGCAAGTTCTTCTGGCTACTTTATGTATATTAATTCTTTCAAATCCCCATGTAGGAATGTTGTATTCACATCTATCTATTCTACTTAAAAATCAAAAGTTGTAGCAACATATAAAAGAAATCTAATAGAATCTAACTTGGCAATAGGAAAAGAAATCTCACCAAATTAAGTTTCCTCTACCTTGGAAATAACCTTTTACTACTAATCGAGATTTGTATTTCTCCACTTTCCTTGTACATTCAATTTTTTCTTAAGCACACATTTGTTGCCAATAGGCCTTCTTCCAGTTAGAAACTCTACTAGATACCAAAGACTTGTTTTTGTCTAAGGCTGCCATTTCTTCAACCATGGCCATTTTGCATATTTTTCCATCCTTTGAATCCACTGCCTCCCTAATAGTTCTAATATCATGATCAATAATAAAAAAAATCAAATTTTCGAATGGAAATTAGGTGGGATATATATTTTTGGTTGCCTTCTTTCTCGAAATGATCTCCTCAATACTATAGTATGTGGTTTTTTTTATTTTGATTCTTGTTCTCCTCTAAAGATGATTCATCATCCTTCAATTCAAACTCTATCTTCTTTGGTTATTTCACTCTTTGTAGGACTTCCTATTGGACAACATATTTTATTTCTCTAAATACACATCTCAACTATGTAAAACCTTCTTAGTTTCTAGGTTCCAAATCTTATAATATTTAAACCATCTTTATATCCAATAAGTATGCACTTTTTAGCTTTATTATCTAGCTTTACTCTATTCTCCTTTGGAACATGTGCATAAGCATCACAACCAAATAACATGAGATGTTTAAGAGAAGTTTTCTTACCATTCCATATGTCATTTGGATTCTTATCATCCAATGTTAACGAGGGTGATTTATTTACCAAGTAACATGTAGTATCTATGACCTCTACCCAGAATTGATGTCCTAACCTTGCACCATTGAGCATTGCTTGCTTTCTCCATAAACATCCTATTCATCCTTTCCGCAACTCCATTCTACTAAGGCATGTAACGAGTATCCTTGTGCCTTAATATACTACACTTATAGAATTTTTCAAATTCATTCCCACACAATTCTCCACCATTATATTTCCTTAACACCTTAATTTATCCTCTATCTGATTTTCCACAAGATCCTTAAACTCTTTGAATTTGACAAAGACTTCATATTTCTTCCTAAGAAAATAAATCCATCCATTTCTTGAGAAGTCATTTATCAATGAAACATAATACAAAAATTTACCAATGATGGAATTATCTCAGGTCCAAACACATCACTGTGCACCAACTATAATATTCCCCTTTCCCTTGTAGCACTAAAAGATAATCTTACCCGATTCCACTTACCATAAAACAATGTTCACAAAAATCAAAATCTAGAGAGAAATTAGACATACCTTCTACCATACCATTACCATGTAGTGCTCAAAGTCCCTTCTATCTGATATTTCCTGTTGTTAGATGCCTAGTCTAGGAGTTTTTCCATCTTCAACTCCACTTTCAGGAACAAAGGAATTATTGCACCTGTCACTAACATTTCTTCCCAAAAACTTATATATATTTCCAATCAGCACTCCCCTCGACAATACCATTGTGTAACAAACTCCTCCCACATTTACCCAAGCTAACTGGTCCACCTGGGTAAACATGTGACAAATATTTACTATGATATGATTCAACTCCCCATGTATAGTTAAGGAAGTGGAATCGACAAAAAAAAAACCAAAATGACCCGAGTTAGCTTGCCTTTATTACTAAACTAGAACCCCGGTCACTCCCATGACAAGCCCTCCAAATGAATGAAACCCTCAAGTCACTCCCACAACAAGGTCTCCATACGACTGCATCCTTTTTCAGGCAGTTCTATGCCAACGACCCTGAATTCTGAGCCACTTTTTTAGGGCTAGGACTCAAGCCTCTACCCAAAACTTAATGAAACTTTCCAAAACAATAAATGACACAAAGAAAAATCTTCTAACACAAAACTTGATCAAGGATTTTTATTAACCAAGCCTAACCATGACATGCATTCCATCGAACACATTGTGAACATGTAATCTACAAGCTATAAATGCATATATAAACATAAGGGTTTGATACTTATCTCAAAATCACCAAGAAGGTCTAGTGCCTTCTCATAATAGCTGCAATAACATCCATTAGGTCATCATTAATTAAGAATTCATTTACTAAACAAAACATGATGAGAGCCATAACTAAAGTTTGTCATAAACCCATGCTTATAGCGAGCATATAACCAGGATATTATCCGTGATAGAACAACCATTAAAGCCACATAATAAAAAGTACAAATACTGATGAAAAACAATAGGATCAGAGCTCTTATTAACATATGAAAAAGCCAAAGAATTCAGGGACTTCCACGTACCACCCAACCATAGATTGGGTTGAACTAAATATTTATTTAAGCCAATCATCCTCGTGCCATATTCCAAGCATGAATGTGGGAATCACAAAAAAACCGGCTAGGGATTCCTTAGTCTTTACCATATATCCCGCTAATACCGATCAAGGATTCCTAGGCCCAAAACCCTCATTCATACAACTAGGATTTACCACAATCCCGCCAAGAGATTCCTAGGCCAAAACAAGAAACATACACTACTAGGTTTTACCGCAATCCCACCATATACCAGTCAAGGGATCAGTAGGCCTATGCAAGCATGGGTGCCTCCAGATCTCTCCACCTAAAATGTGAGGAATTTGTCCATATCCACCCTCTATGCTTTACCATTTATCCCACCATTTACTGGTCGAGGATTCTTAGGCCCAACGAGGGTAAACACAACTAGGATTTACTGCAATCTCACCTTTACCGATCCAAGGATTCCTAGGCCTTGTGATTTTTCCTGAGACCACCCCACTCAGTTTTGAAACCATCTAACAATCCAACTCAACCAATTAAGAGAAATTCCATAACACCGTGGCAATCTAGAAATGGCAAGCCAAGGCTGCAAATCACTGTCACACTTGGAAAAACCCATGCCAATGAGAGCGAGAGAACCAAAAACACACATGCATGTACCATGCATGCCAAACTAGAAAGGAAATCATACATGTGACTTGATACCTGCAAGTAATCCCATTGTAGCAGCTTGATCTTGCTCTCCCTCTCTTTATCTTTACTTCCCGTTTCTTTCTTCCTCCAATGCTAGAGTTCTCTAAGTGTTCAAGAGTATGAGAGAGTAGAGAGAATAGAGAGAGAGCTCCAAAACTGAATTGACAAAAGTTTGTGAACTGATCCTTAGAAGCCTTTTTATTAATGAGGCCTCTATTTTCTTCAATTTCCATTATTTTTCCTTCATTTTTCTCCTCACATGCAACCTATGGCCTTTCATCTTCATTTTCTCCTATTCTCCTTTATTTTCATAAATAAAATGGAAATTAATGCATCTTTCCTTTTCTAAGCCTTTGCAATTGCCTTTTCCAATTTCCCCTTAGCCATAATAAACCAAATGAACACCCACTAGGATGTTTTGCCCAACATTCAGCTTGGAATATGTGTCCCATGACCTTGGTCTTATTTTTCCTTTATTAAATTTATTACATGAACTTTTAACCCGAGGATATTATAGACCCCTCCCCCTAAGGGGAACACTGTCCTCGGTGTTCAATGACACCTATGACCAACATGACCATTGAAAACCAAAACATATTGCCCATGGAGCTTTATAACCTAACTCATTGCAATATTTACAATGGCCACTGCTAAAAACATGATAATCATACCATTTACTGGAGCTATATAACACAACTCACTACAATATTTACAATAAAAACCTCATATATACTCATGCACATTTTCTTCAACCAACAAATAATCATATAGTCTATGGAGCTTTATAAACACAACTTGATACAATATTCACATCAACAACAAGGGAATCCAGAGGCTCACATCTACACCCTCAAAAGTAGTGCCAAGATTCACCTCCTTCCAAGGAAGTCAAGAATCCACTGCCAAATTCAAGTTGCATCCAATGTCCAACGCCATAATCCTGTGCCACTTGTCCTCTCAGTGAACAATTATGGACTCATTGTTCCAGGACACACTCATAACGTGCATATGATTCCATTTGGCACTGCTCAAGAAAAAAATGCATCCCCGACCTTCCATTCTCTGCTACATAGTCCCTCAGGCAATCTGGCCACTCCCTTCCATGCAGTCACTTACGTTCCAAGTTCTCTGACATCCCCTTTCCCAAGCGATCCATCCCTTGTCAAGGTTTCCTTGCATCGAAAGGTCTAAAACCAAGGCATATCCCTACCTCAAAACCATCATGCCAGACATAACTTACTCATGGAAATCAATGGTCATTATTGGGTACTAGTGTCCCACAATGGCCCTACTCCTGAAATGCCTTACCAACATACTGCTGCATGTTCCAATTCCTTTTTCCACTGCTGCTAACCCTTACAATTGGTTTCAACCACCCAACCGAGCATTTCCATGCTTTCCTGTACCAAGCACATAATTCCCATTAGAGTGAAAATAAATTGAAATAATTACAAATCATACCTCATTAGTGGCCCATCAATAAGGTACAACTATAACTCTGTTTACTTCCTATCACAAACAAGTCAAACTATATCTTTGACCAAATCATCATGTATAAACATATCATATCCGGTTAGCTCAAACACAACCAACATAAGAAAAGTCATATATCACATGTAACCATCATAAATTACAGTCATATATCATATGCATATTAAAACTAAAATGAAATACTGATACTTATTCTTCAGTCAATCCTTTTTCTTTTTCATTTGTTCTTCGGTACAAACACTAGATCGATTTCCAAACCTGACAAGAACCCAATATCTTCGCTCCTTCTTCAACCACGTACACATAAAAATAGTGTACATCACATGCATACAACCACACACGATATACAACACCATGCAATACATGCACCTACACCTAGCATACAACACATACACCTGCACCTGCCGTACAACACAACACATACATCTACACCCAGTGTATAACACAACACATATACATATGAAAAATACAATGAAATGAATACACATGTCACAATACCATGAATACACAATGCACATACATAGTACCATGTGTGCACAACACAACATCATGTACAGAGTACCACTTGTACACAACAAATTTGTACACAACATTACATGAACACGACACCACCTGCACAACACTACATGCACACCGCACCACCTATACAACGTGTACACAACACCACATGCACAACATGTACACAACACCACATGCACAATATGTACACAACACCACCTGCACACAACACCACATGTACAACATGTACACAACACCACATGCACAATATGTACACAACACCACCTGCACACAACACCACATGTACAACATGTACACAACACCACATGCACACAACACCACATGTACAATCATGCACACAACACCATATGCACATAGCGCCGCATGTACAACATGCATGCAACACCATATGTACATAGCACTGCATACACAACGTGTACATAACACCATACATACATAGTACCGCATATCCAACATGTACATAGCACCATCTATGCCCAACACTGCATATGAAACATGCACACACCACTATAGGTACAACATGTACAACATATACAAAACAATAGTACTGCACATCTAGAGACCACACTCTCTCTACCAAGCAACCTTACTTCTGGTGTCTTTCCACTGTCCATGCTTGTGCCAACATCTCATAGATCACACTACTTTCATTCTGATGATGTATCTCTCAACATTACCAGTCGTAACATAAACATAGACATAGTATAATCACACAATATCCATTCATATCCACATGAAACTGAACTCATATATATGTTAGGGCTACTCTTTCCACTTGATTCCTCATAAAATAGAAACCTCTTCATGCCATTCACCCGCATAGCAATCATTCCTCCACAAGAATGATCCTTGACAACCCTGTTAGACAATAACATACATACATACATACATACATACATGATAATTACGACACACCACACCACACACACACACCACACAACACACATATATATGATATATATATATATATAAATTCACATAAAATAATCATGATACCTGATGACCCTGTCAGATAATGACATACATATATGCATATATACATATTCCCAAACTAATTCCCATGACTCTCAAGAAATAAAAGACAAGAATGAGAAGAAACCAAGAAGAAAACCATGAAAAAACCAATAATAATACGACACCACAAACAAAGTGGCATGATCATGCACCATAAATAAACCAAACTACAAATCAAGCGAAAACAAATCACAAAATACCAAAAATACAAGACTAGAAACAAACACCATGACTCAATCCCCATGGGTTCCCAATGCTTCTAAGGGAAAGCTCAACCCAATCCTTCTTCAATATTTCATGGTGGTCTCTTTTTCCATGCAATCCCTACATCATACTGCCATAATCACATAACTGTCAATGTATAAATAAGTATAACAATACACTAGTTACCTTACCTTGTTGTGCCAAGCACACTGCCTTATAAATGAACACGTACACATATCATCTCTCAAGGGAATCCAATTCCTTGATGAATACAACTATAATTGGAAGCCAACTGTTATATCTATCAAATGCATGTTCATAAATATAGCACATATCCACATATTGTCAGATAAAATAAAGGTTAAGAAGACTTCCCATATTCATGCGAAGCATCTATTCATTTGGAATTGCGGTTTCCAAACATAGCCAAAGGAATTCTCATCCACTTCCTTTCTTTTAACTTTTCCTTGCTACAATCGAGTCTTACAATGTACTTTCACATCACCCAACTATTAGTTATATAAACGAATCAATTGTTATTGTGTCATGATAATACCAAGCATGTTTCCCTACAACTGATCACACATGTTAGTCACACATTCAAATATCAAGAAATCATATCTATTAATATGAAATCAACCTTTACCAATACTAACAACCATGCCAAAATCAACAATCAACTCACAATCATTAATCATAATGCTACAACTATCACCCACTCTGCACTCTACATATTAGTTGTCTTGGCACATATTGAGTTAGTACAACCATCTTAAAATGATATCATTTCTTCATGCAATCTTATAGACACATACTCATATCATGCAATTAATCAAATGTTCAGACAACCTGTAAATATTAGATAAACCAAATAGACAACATCAAACTCATACCTCAATATATCTCACGGGAGGCTATTACATCTGCACAAGTCAGTTCAAATTAGTACGACACAATATCACAAGTATATCGACTCATACCTGAATGTCATAACCCTAACCATCTACATAGGCCAATCCAAATTGGAATGATACCTATAACATAAATATCTGAAGTGAAATAACCATAATCATCATACATATGACTACAATGCTTATAATAATAAGTTACTATCAATCATGACTATCCGACGCATGTGCATATGACTATGTTGATCAACTAGGATTGATCATACATGTAACCACAACAACAATATACTGACAAGCATATAAGTAATCCTAATGTTTATAACAACCATTAACCAACATATTTGCATGTTGAACATACAAACCTGTATGACTATATGCTCTTACCTCGAGGTCTAATGTTGCAGCCTCGCTTGGATTATCTGCATCTCCCGCTCTACCTCAGCCAACACATCGGCATCATAACATGCCAATAGCATCGTGATGACCTAATTTCATATAATGACCTCACAATGCATGTCCTATGTATCATGCATGCATAACCATAATCGTGACAATGCATCCATAACAACATATATACATTGACATGCCTAAAAAATGCATATACAACCTACATGAATTCATGACAAACACATCCCAACAACAGCAACATCAACTTATACATGACCATCACCATGCATACATAACAAGCACATATAAAACATACATCCATGCATGACAACCACATTCCGCCCATCTAGTCCAAGGGTTGAACCATGCTCAAATACCACTTTGTAACACCCTCCTCCCACATTTACTCGAGCTAACTGGTCCACCGGGGTAAACATGTGATCAAGAGTTACTATGATATGATTCAAATCCCCATGTATAGTTAAGGAATTGGAATCGATACACCAAAAACCAAACTGACCTTTCTCATGAGTTATAGGACCCCAAGGGACTAAGTAACCACTCCAGGTGCCCAACCCCTGAGTTAGCTTTCTTTTTTGCCAAACTAGTCCCCTAGTCGCTCCCATGACAAACCCTCTAAGCGACTAAAACCCTCCAGTCACTTCCACAACAAGGTCTCCATGCGACTGTAACCTTTTTCAGGCAATTCTGTGCCATCGACCCAAAATTTCAAGCCACTTTTTTAGGGCTAGGATCTAGGCCTCTACCAAGAACTTGATCAAACTTTTCAAAACAATAAATGACACAAAGAAAAAATATTCTAACACAAAATATGATCTAGGAATTGGCCAAACCAAGCCTAATCATGATATACATTTCATTGAACACATTGTGAACATGTAATCTGCATGATATAAATTCATATCTGAACATAAGGGTCTGATACTTATCTCAAAATCACCAAGAAGGTCTAGTGCCTTCTCATAATAGCTGCAATAACATCTATTAGTTCATACATTCATTTACTAAACAAAGCATGATGAGATCTATAACTGAATTCTATCATAAACCCATGCTTATAGCTAGCATATAACCAAAATAATATCACTAATAGAAGAACCATTAAAGCCACATAATAAAAAGTTCAAATACCATGAAATACAATAGGATCAGAGCTCTTATTAACATATGCAAAAGCCAAACAAGTTAGGGACTTGCACATACCACCCGACCATAGATTGGGCTGAATTAATATTTATTTCAACAAATCACCCCCATGCCATATTCCAAGCATGAATGTGGGAATCACAACAAAACTGACCAGGGCTTCCTCAGGCTATACCATATATCCCACCAATACTATTCAAGGATTCCTATGCTTGAAACCCTCATTTATATATCTAGGCTTTACCGCAATCCCTCCAAGGGATTCCTAAACCCAAACAAGAAACATACACTACCAGGATTTACCGCAATCCCACCATATATTGGTCCGAGGATCACTAGGCCTATACAAGCATGGATTCCTCTGGATATCTCCACCTAAAATGTGAGGAATTTGTTTTTCTCCACCCTCTAGACTTTACCATGTATCCCACCAGTTACTGTTCGAGGGTTCCTAAGCCCAACGAGGGTACACACAACCAAGATTTACCGCAATCCCACCATTACTGGTCCAAGGATTCTTAGGCCTTGTGGTTTTTCCTAAGACCACACCACTCAGTTTTGAAACCATCTGGAAATCCAGATCAACACCAATTATGAGAAACCTCATCACATCATGGCTATCCAGAAATGGAAAGACAAGGCTGCAAACCACTATCACACCTGGCAAATCCCATGCCAATGACATCAAGAGAACAAAAACAAACATGCATGTACCATGCATGCCAAAAATAGCAAGGAAATTATACATGCAACTTGATACCTGCAAGTAATCCCGATGTAGCCTCTTGATCCAACTCTTCCTTTCTTGATCTTTACTTTTCTTTGCTTTCTTCCTCCAATGCTAGAGTGCTCCAAGAATTCTCTAAGTGTGAAGGAGTATGAGAGAGTAGAGAGAATAGAGAGAGCTCCAAAACTAAACTGAAAAAAGGTTGTGAACTAATTCTCATAAGCCTTTTTATTATTGAGGCCTCCTTAATTTTACTCCTCACATGCAACATGTGACCTTTCATCTTCCTTTTCTCCTATTTTCCTATATTTTCATAAATAAAATGCTAATTAATTCTTGTTTCCTTTTAAAATCCTTTGTCATTTCCTTTGCCAATTTTCTGTTAGCCATAATAAACCAAAAGAACACCCACTAGGATTCTTTTCCCAACATTCAACTTGGAATACGTGTCCCATGACCTTGGTCCTATTGTTTCCTTTATTAAATTTATTACATGAACCTTTAACTTGGGGGTGTTACACATTGCTCCACGAACCATCCTACAAGTATCCTTTTTAAACATTATAATTACACTTGCGTCACTCATATTTCTTAAAAAAATCAAACTTTTGGCCAATCCTAAGATGTGTAGAACACTAGGGAGTGTTCTAATCCTTCTATCTATGATCTTCAACTTGATTTTCTCTCATCCTATTACTATAGCTTTCGAATCATCTCCTAGAAAAACATCACCACCATCATATTTTTCATACTCACAAAACCACTTTGTCTAAGGAGTCATATGAAAGAATTCCCTTGAGTTAACTAGCCATGTTGCATGATCTACATGTGTACTTGGAGAGGCGAAGTAAATATCCCCTCCATTTGAGGAGGTTTATTCTGTTGTAGAAGGTGTGCCATTAGATGCTTTCCTTTTCTTTCCAATTTTATGTAACATCCCATGTTCTAACCCCACTCTTTGTAATAATAATTGTGACCACACTACTAGTGTGGGGGAATCCATAGCAAGTTGAACATCTGATTACAAAGTTGGTAATTATTACTTAAAAATAATTAATTAATTAACTCAATTGAGGAAGGGATAACCTTACATATCCTTGGTTCAAGGGAAGCTTTCATGCTCACTTGTTTTTCTTGAAGCCACTTCCTTGCCCACCTATTTGAAAAAACATGATCTATACCAACTAAATTAAATGTTGAAGTTTCTTACAAAAATTGAGAATTCAATTGTATAAAAGGTTTAATGAGATGCAATTGGGGGTGGAATGAACTTGGTAGAGTTCATTAACAATCTATATGATATTGGAGTGGGTAGTGGAAGGGTAGGCAATGCTAATTCACTTGTTCCTTTGGGAAAATTGGTGACATGAAATTTGACTTTATAGTGAAATAATACAAAAGAGATAAAATTATGCACTCAGGGACACTCTTCAAAACATGTGAAGGGACACTCAGGGCACTGCTAATGGTGTTGGACCCGCCAACATGTAAGGGGATCTCCCTGGTAAGAATTCCCAATTAGACCTCAGATCATTTGGTGTAGGAGTCCCAATAGTGGGTCGTATGGTAATGCCTTGAACACAATGTCACATAGAGGCAAGTAAAATAACTCTGTCAGTAGTAAGGGTGTGATCGTTGTAGTGAGCCAAGGAAGGTGTATGAGAAGTTTTAACATAGGTGGGTTGAGATGAGGATGAAGGTGAGTTCCAGGTTGAAAGGGATCAGTCCCAACTCGGCTAGGAACACACAACACACAGGACATACATAGCTTCTGATAGAACAGTCTACATGGATGCATTAGTCACAACATACAAGGTAAAATAACACGTACAACACTCATAGATTAGTCTGAATGAGTGCAACGGTTGTTACAACGAGCTTCATATGAAAGGTTTGTCTGATGTTTGGAAGAGCAGTTGACATGAACAAGACAACATTAACAACATATACAACACATTTCCATTAATAGATTATGCATTACAACAAATGAAACAATTTAGATGTAGAACACAAGTTAAAGCAACATGCATTACAAGTGTTAAAGATCAGTCTTACAACATATACAATACATGTGTGAAAACATGTTGGCTATTACTATATAAAGAAGTGTAAGTTCCAATCATACAATACATCCATGTAAAGCCACTAGCCTCGACAGTGGAATGTTCCAACCACATCTACCGGCTGCTCCAAAGAGATGAACTAGCTTTGTGCAGTGGAGAAGCCAAGGTGCGTTACAATACTGTCCAAGCTCTTTCCAAGATAGTCTTATCAGAAGCTTGGCTAAACAAAATCCTATACAATGAGTTATGAGGGACTATTTATAGCAAAGGGTAGGGTGACCCTTGACATTCCCTTTGTGACAATTCAACTACCCTCATGACTCTTCACCTACTCTATGACTGTTACATCCCACTATTAACACTTGAATTATACTTGACATGACTCAACATTACAATGCACAGGTACTCATGTGAGGAAAAATAGCTTGAGCAAGCCATGCAAAACATCACTGGCACTTGAAACGTTGTGATGAGACCAACTCTTTGACATGCTTGTGATGGTGAAGGTGGCGAGCTGATGTTAAGCTTGGCTGTCCGTGATGGTGTGCATACACCCCATGGTGACATCTTACTGAAGTGAACTCTTGCCTCTGTTGTGTCGGTGCATTGGTTTGGTTTCTTCATCTAACTCGTCTGCTAACATGTGCATGGTCTTCTTGGGTGCGGCTAAATTGACACACAATGATGCATAGTGTCCATGCTAATCTTCAAGTGTGTGCTGGTTTTCATGTGCATCAACTTGCTGAAGTACATGTTTAGCTCTAGTTGGACTTGCTTCTTGTATTCACCTTAATGAGTCTGTTCAATGGGTTGGATTGCATGCATGTGCACAATGAAATGCAAGCTGTTGAATTCCTTGCATGCGATCAACAATACTGCTCACCATGTTTGCTTCGTGTCAGCTATTGGGATGGATCTTTAACTTGCAAGAGCACAATTTCATCAGTGAGTGCATCTTGCATCCATTCTGTTCCTGTTCCTACTTCAACTCATTTGTCTATCTGTGTAGCTTCATGTTCTTCTTGAGTTGTTGTTTCAGCACATGCAATGGCCTTCTCTGTTGCATTATTCGTCTTCGCGAGATCTTCATGTCACGTCGTCACCTCACGGCTTGAGTCTCCAAATTTTCTTTCATTATCGGTGGATCTGCTTGATCTTGCAACTTTGTTCCTCATCTGTGTTGTAAACAACCTTCCTCTTGCATTCATTGCATTCGCTGTGTTTGGTGCATTCGTTGCATTCGTTGTGTTTCCTTCAGCTGTTGTTCATGACATTGTTTGCTGTGATATATTGATGTTCTTGTCTATGAACAACTTGATGTATTCTTGAAAAAACAAGATCATAGACATTTGATTGATTGCATCTCCAAGTGTGCTCTGAGTGGTGTCTTCGACTTTGCCCTCTTGGAAACCATTGCACCTACATCGCTGAGAGGCAGATGAACACCTGTAATACCCGGAGACATGGAAACACTCATAGCAAGCAATCTATCAGTCAAAAACCAAAATGAACTTGAGAACCTACTTGCAACATACCGGTGTGACTAATCATGAAGGTTGTGCAATTTTGGCCAGGAGGTTAGGAGACCGATTGCCAAGACTGCACAAGCCCAGTTTGGGCTGTTGGGAGACTGACTGACTGCTAGAACTGTGCAATACACAGTCTAGTTTGGCTGTTGACTATTGGAATTATGTAATGTGCAATATTAACTGTAAATGGTTGCAGGCTCAGTGACTGCATTGCAATAGGCGATCAGTCACTATCCCTCAAAAATGCACAAAATAGTCCTAGGGGAAATTCATTGGGAAGAAATGTGCATTTCTTGAGAGGAAGATAGAGCCTTCCCTCTCAGGATTACACAATGCTGTCTTGGTGAGGCTCTTGGTGATTCAGAGTCCGGGCCAAGGCTTCCCAGACTCGTCGAAGGGCAACTAAAATTGAATGTGAGTGTGAATTCATGGTGATACTAATTGTAAGCATAAGTGAATGATAATTCATGCAAATGACGAATGATCGATTCAGAAAAAATAACAACATGCATGTGGGTGAGGCGATTCACCGAATCGGCGATTGCTCATGAATTTTTTTCATGCATGCGACAACAGTGAGATAGCAACAAAAATTGAAATAGTTCTAGGACAATCTAATATACATGTAAAAAACAGTAAGCACTCACTAAAATCAAGAAAATAGTACTCACACAAGTGAAAAGACAAAAAGCAACAGAAATGCAACACAAGGCATGTGAAGAAAGCTTACCCAAAAATAGTTGATCTGAATGTGCTTAAAGCTCCTAGATGTGACATGGGATTTCAGAGCTGCAAGGTTGATGTGAGGAATGAGTTCTGCGGCGTCCTGTTGATGAGTTTTGATAACATCGAGGTTGTGACGTGCATGCCACAAATCTAGGGAAAGTAACACTTGGTGGGAGGTTTCTGAAATGATCCTTGCATGTAACCTCCAATTGCTAGAAAACGATCCCTGAAACAAGGGATGCATTTGCACGCCGTCTTGGGAGAAGTAGCCCATGCATGAAAGTCACTTTTTCTTGATCCCAAAGGGAACTAGTCAACTCAGTTGCACATGTAAGAGACTGCTTGACTGCTGAGAGAAAATGCAAATTTCTGGCTGGGAGCTAGGCTAGATGCAAGGAGATTTGCACAATTTCTAGGCAGAGCAGCTGACTGCTACCCAGATTTGCACAAATTCTGCACTGAGCAACCCTGCTGGGGAAAATTGTGCAATTCCTGCTGGGAGTGTTGACTGGCATAATTGCAGAATCTTGGAGCCCAGCAGGCTGCCAGATAGGATTGAAAAATTTCTGGAGGGAAGGTTGGTTGCCCTCCAGAAATGTGCAATTTTCTTGGGGAGGCTATTTAGGCTACAGCTAGACAAAGTCCGGGTGAACAGCTTGTAAGGGGAATGCATCAAGTTGTGATCGAAAAGATGCCTTTGTTCAAGCAAAACACTGAAGCTTGTGATCCTGATGAAGCAAGACAAGCTGCTGCGAAGGTTGGAAGGCAGGCTCCAAAACGAAGTTAAGGCAAAATTTTGGAGTGTGGTTGTAGCTGTGACAACACTTGGTGACACATTGGTACAACTCTAGCTCTCTGAATGGACCTTGTTCATGAAGAGTAAGACTAACAGCTCCGGAAGTATTACTCAGTTCTTAGCTCCTCTTGGTTTCACACTAGCTTGATTGTAAGATGTAGCATCTGCCGAACTCTTGATCGATTGACACACATTCCAAGCCAAGTCAACACAGTTGTTTCGATTGGGGTTGAGGGGTATATTGATGCACAAGTGGTATAGTCATCAGAGTCTTGGTTTCATCTCTAGTGTTGCTTGCTGCCAGCAGGCCTAGACAGTACCCCGACGGAGTCACATAGGAACACAAGCATGGCTCCATTGCCAGTGGGCCTGGTCAGTACCTAGAGGAGTTACTTGCATCACCTCTCTATACAGGAAGCCTTTCTCTTCTTTCGCCTTATTCATTACCATTTTTTTCAAAAAATTTTCACTTTTTCATTTTTTTCATTTTCATCTTCATAACTGTGTATAACACTTATTCATTTCAGAGGTGGAAGAGGGATCCCGACTTATTGAAAGAAGAAGAGTCTGTTCATGCAGAGAAGTATTTTACTATACCTCTGACATGCCTGTTAAGGTTTTCCCCCTCACCTTACTCTACTTGATTGAGTTGACAAGGGTTAACCCAAAAATAATTGACTAGAGTAGGTGACACTAGTTATCACGTAGGCATTGTGTTTTTACCAAGGTTCACTTCGAACAATACGTAATTTCCATCGACATATCATGGAATGAAAGTAACAAGTTCTTCATAAAAAGGGAGGATGATAGATAACCATGTAGTAATAGTAGCACATAGCCTCTTATACTTTACCCAGCTTGCTTCAAGAGTCATACATGGTTTCATGCGAAACTATCCTACGAAATGAAACAAGCAAACTAACAAACAACAAATCAATGCAAGAGAAGAAGCAAAAGAAAAAGCAAAGCAAGTAAGCAAACAACCAAACAAAGCAAGTAAGCAAACAATCATGCAAGCAAAAAACTCAAAAGAAAATGCTACTCCTACTCCTAAGCTAACAATGCATGGGTCATCTCACGTGAAGTGATACATCCAATGTAGCCATTGGCGCATTGGTTGACCCATGTTGGTGAAGGAAAGGTTCGTGAACAAGAAAACTGTGCGAACTAGCAAACAAGAAAGATGTAACAATGAAGACAAACACACTCTAATATTACAAGTGACCACATAAAAAAGATAAGTGATAGTGCATGACATGCATTCTGTGGTGCTTCCATGATGTTGTGCTACACTGTGTGCAGATGTTGAATGTATGCATTCTCTTGACTATGACATGAAAGAAAACGTGAGAAAGGTAGACCACTTATGTTGTGCATGTGTGCTTGCTGTGTAATATTCCTCCAATGCATGAGTGATGGGATTGTGCAGTTCGAGTGGAGGAAGCAAAATTTGGGTGTTTGGTTGATCTTTAGTGAAAAGCAGAGAGTGATGAGGAGCATTGAGTGTTTCAACAATTTCTTGACCGGAAGTGAGACAACCTCAAGACAATGAGGGCCTAACATAACCATCAGCTCGGGCTGAAGTGCCTCGGCAGTCTGAGGGGTTTCGACCTCATGGATAGATAGATCATCGTAGACCAGTGTCTTGGATAGATTAACAATGGTTGAATCAACATCGTGATTGGATGAGGAAGTGAATAGATCATGACAACCAAGGCCATAAAATTCAGGATGTTTGTCGACATCCTCATGATTTGATGAATCAGGCAGAGGGGTGGATGAGTGTCTAGTCAATTTAATGTCTTAAATTTCTCTACATAAATTATCAATCCGGGTATCGTAAACTGATGAAGTGTGGTGCACTATATGTGCTTAGTTAACCTTTCTCTT
>APFE031730820.1:80257-139454 GCA_000404065.3 Pinus taeda | reverse complement strand
TCCCTATAATACTAGTGATTACCCCATTGCTATTGTAGTTGTATCCCTTATTAATATTGTTGTGCCTCTATTGTCCCCATATTGTTATTACTGTGCCCCATAGAATCCCTCTACTGTTATTTTTGTGCCTTTATATTATTATTGTTAGGTCGGCTGGGTTATATTGTGAATCCTTAGACTCCTATATATAGAAAGGAGGTTTTTCCATTTGAATCATCAAAGAGTGATTCATTTGTGTAATGTAAAGGAGGTTGCCCCCTCGAAGAGGCTGAATTCTAAGGCGTTGATCTATATTTTCTATCTTTTTGTGAGCTGGTTTCATAACAGACAGAGCCTGCCCTCTCAAGATGGTGCAATGCTATCTTAGTGAGGCTCTTGGTGAGGTAGAGTCCGGGCCAAGGCTGCTCAGACTCGCCGACAGGAAACTGAAAATGAATGTGAGTGCGAATGCATGGTGATATTGAGTGTAAGTATAAGTGAATGATCATGCATGCAAATGGTGAATGAATGATTTAGAAAATGGAACAACATGCATGTGGGTGAGGCGAGTCGTCGAATCGACGACCGTTTGTGAAAATTAGTTTCATGCATGCGACAACAGTTAGATAGCAACGAAAACTGAAACAGTGCTAGGACAAGATAATATACATGTAAATGACAGCAAGTTCTCATTGAAATCAAGCAAACAATACTCACCCAAGCGAAAACACAAAAAGCGACAGAAATGCAACACAAGGCATGGGAAGCGAGATTACCCCAAAAAAGCTGAGCTGAATTGCCGACAGATACTAGATGTGATGTGGGATGTCAGAGCTACAAGGTTGATGTGAGGAATGAGATCTGCAGCATCCAGTTGATTAGTTTTGATAACATTGAGGTTGTGATGCGCATGCCACAAATCTAGGGAAAGTGACACTTGGTGGGAGGTTTTTGAAATGATGCGTGCATGTAACCTCCAACTGCTATAAAAAGATCCCTGAAATAAGGGATGCCTTTGCATGTTGCCTTGGGAGAAGCAACCCATGCATGCAAGTCTGTTTTTCTTGGTCCCGGAGGGAACTGGTCAACTTAGCTGCACATCCAAGAGACTTCTCGACTGCTGGGAGAAAATACACATTTCTAGCTGGGAGTTGGGATGGCTACCCAGGAGATTTGCATAATTTATTAGCAAAGCAGCTGACCGTTGCCCAGATTTGTGAAAATTCTGGGCTGAGCATCCATGCTGGGGAAAATTGCACAATTTCTGTTAGCAGTGTTGACTGGCAGAATTGTGTAATCTTGGAGCCCAACAGGCTACCAGATACGATTGCGCAATTTCTGGAGGGAAGGTTGGTTTCCCTTCAGAAACGTGCAATTTTCTTGGGGAAACTGCTCAGCCTGTAGTTGGACTAAGTCTGCGTGAACAGCCTGTGAGTGGAATGCATCAAGCCATGATCGACAGGCTGCCTTTGTGCAAGAAAAACACTGAAGCTTGTGATCTTGATGAAGCAAGACAAGCCACTGTGAAGGTTGGAAGGGAGGTTCCAAAACGAAGCTAAGGACAAATTTTGGAGGGTGGTTATAGCCACTGCAACAGGAACATAAAGAGGAAAAATTTAGTGCTATCTCTCTCTCTCTATCAAAATTCATTAGGATGCAAAAGAATTGTCTACATATATGTAGAGCAGAATATAAGATGGTGTGGTTGGATTTCAACTGATGTAAGAGTCAATGATTGTGTGTGGGAATCAAGGACACATGAAATTATCTCTCACTCTTGGTTGATCAGTCAAAATTTCATATTTGTTTGGGTTAGACTTTGTTGTTGGATTCTTGATGGTTGGCCTTGACTGAAGGCTTCTTGACTGGTTCTAGATAGAATGGAAGATGTGGATTATAATGTGAATGACTCAAAAATGTTGGAGCTAACTATGAGCTCATGCCCTATAATATTGATCTAGTGCTCTGTGGATTTTGATGATCATTCATGTGACTGCATTCAATACCATTGAAATCCTTATGAAATTATGTGTTCCCTATGTAAAGTTTAGTGATTGAAATCAACTGCTAAGTGATTTCCTTTGGCCGATGAACCACTTCGTGCTTTCCATATGGGTTGATCGAACCGCCAAGTGCTTTTCATTAGACTGATGAAACACTTAGTGCTTGATAACTTGTTGATGAACCACCCTCATAGTCGATTCAATCACTTGGAACAAAGACATGTACGTCTCTCGATGTTGGTTGAAACCATGCGTTTTGAAACAAAGAGAGTAAGAAAGCCACTGTGGTGCTTACTGCTAGAGAGCATTTGATGAACCACTTGGAAAATGGACTCAATCTCCTAAGTGTTTGAACAATCCATTGGTGTGAATTTCCCCTATGCAAGCATCCCCTCAAACTCTAGATCTTGCTTGAGGGTGGTTAGCTGCAAGAAATATTACAGCATAGTTTGCCTATGGTGGGGTGGAGTGTTATAAATTAAATAATATATGAAATGGAACACAAAATATTGTGAACTCACAAACACAAAAAAGCATAAAACAAGAGAGACCATTAGGGGATTTTTGAGGTCTAAAATGGGCCTCCTAAGGAAATTATAAAATAATAGTGGAAATAATAAAATAAGATTAGATTACATCATCAAATTTTAATGGGAAAAAAGACAAAACTATTCTTTCAATTCATATTTTCAACTTATCTTTGTATGGGTTTACTCAAGTTTCAATTGGAAACACTTTATAGATGCATAATTTGATTCCTCATCAAAGGAGTACCCATGTTGCATACTTTCGATGGACCCTACTACATGAAAAATGAGAAGTACATGAAAAACATGATTGCAATCATGTTTTTTCATGTATTTCTCATTTTTTGTGTAGTAGGGGCCATCGAAATATGTATCATGGGTACTCCTTTGATGAGGAATTAAAATTTTCATCCAACGAGTACTCTCACTCGAAATTTGAATAAAAACTTAGGGAGATAAGTTGAAAATATGAGTTGAAAAGTAGTTTTATTATTTTATTATGTTTTAATCTTTGTACTTTTTTATTCAAAAAATGGTGAATCATCCCCCATGGTTGACATCATCATCTTGAATCCTATTGGTCCTTATAAAGTTTATTTTGGTTGTACATTTTTCGTAGGAGGCCCATTTTAGACCTTAAAAATCCCCTAATGCACATATATACGTGGTTCACCCAATTTGGGCTATGTCCACGAAGAAAAAACTGGGACTTCCTTTTATATTATCCAGCAAAATTAAGAGCTACAACCTACAACAAATCTGTTGTAATTTCCTCTTCACTCTCACACAATATCCTCTCTCTTTCTCGCATAGAATAATAATACACAACCATAATAAAATTTATATAATATAGAATTAGGGTTTATTTCTAGGGAAAAAAACCTAAATTAACATAACTTCTACCATCAAATCATTCACTTAATGAATGACCCAAATTGACTACAAAATTACAATATTTCACAAGGCAATTTTTCATCTATTTTTTTCTTTGGGGGGGCTCATAAAATCATCGTCGCGCCCCCCTAGACCCCCATGATGATGATACTATGGGCGGATTTTCCATCCCATTAGGAACTAGGATCAAATGCAATTAAAATGAGACATTTGAATCAAGAATACAATCAGGCTCCATACCCAATAAAGAGTAGAATTCCCTCCTTCAATTGCTAGCTACACTAACTCACTCATATAAGTATAATTATTTATGCATATTTTATCTATGGATTTTGGATGTGCTTTTTATGTTGATTGGATGATGTAAGGTCTTATTTAATTCATGAAAGAATGCTTGAATAATTGTATATTCATGGTTGACAAGTTATCCTATTTGTCCATGGGGCTAATGAATGCTTGATTTATGTGGTGACTTCTGTATTAGTGAATTGCAGGTTGCCTAAAAACTCATGACTAATGGTCTAAAAATTACTTAGGATTAACCTATTTTCTTATTTTAAGTTCTTCATTATTTGATAATTTTATAAATTTGGGAAGCTCACTGCCATAACCATGATTGCAAGCCAATTATCAAGTTATTAGTTTAATTTATATTATGTGTGTTAAAATAAATATTTGGTTAGAGATAATGGTAATTTATTCTATGAATAACATGATGTTTCCATGAGTTATGCACAATTACATGTTGTTGTAACATATAATTGTAATCAGCTAAATAACCTAGGATTCAATGCTTAATACATGGTCTACAAATCTCATGTATAATCACACTAATTTGTATGTCTTTTTGAAAATGAACAAATAAGCCTTATATTAATTATGAAATTAACTAACAAGTAATAGATAATAGAGCTAGAATGCATGAAATTGGGTGAATTGGCCTTTGGCACCCTGCATTTATCTTACTTTGGATTTGGTGTAGTTTGGGTTCCATTGGTACCCTATTGTTCATTCTATATAGGGTATGATTTTGTTGAGAACTTATGTTCAAGCCTTTGCCATATTCTTAGAATTTGGTGTTTGGGCTAATGTCTCAAGTCATAAGTGTTTTTTGAATTCATAATTTATTTTACCCCTATATTCCCTTGATAAAATCTAGGAATTCAGAAATCTTGTTTGGAAATAGTTATTTTCCCTTTGGAAATGTCCTAGATCTTTCGAGGCTAGATTTCCCTTTGTTTTATTTCATGGAAATCTAGAAATCTAGTAGTCTAGGGATGTGGGCGGGGGGGGTGGGGGGGGGGTTGGTTTATAGAAGTGTTTACTCCGAGGACAACTAGATTTCCACAGATTTCCCCCTTGAGGCACATTGAATGATCCAAATATCTAGAAGTTCATAGGTTGGGTAGTGATCGCTCTTATGCACTGCCCGAATTACTTTAGGATTGGATAACTACCTTTTTCTTATTGTGCGGGGACCATAGCACATGGGACCCACAATGTGTTATATTTGATTCAATATGGTATTAGGGATATTCATAGGTGGAGCAGGTTGATAGGAGTTTCCAGGGTTAGATACTCAGATTCTAACCTTGCATGCTAGAATGGATATGAGAGTTTGGGATCCAAGGCTAGAAGAAGTGCACCCATTATAGAGGCCTATATGGGTGTCAGGCTGTATTGTCATTGAGAAAGGAAGATTCGCGGATCCATGGGTTCGAGGGTGTAGAAAAGTTGGCATAGCGATGTTAATTTGGATTGCCTGCTAATTGGATAATAAAGAAAATCATTGTAAAACATGAAGGGGAAAGGATTGGTGGGACCCAATACCCTAATTTGAAGTGATAGTTACACATGGGCCTGACAGGGATCACACATGAACTAATGATGACATGGAATCAAATTATGTTGACGTGACAGTGCCACGTGGATGCCACATGAAATATCAATGCTAACGTGGTCTATATAATAGGCCAAAATTCAAATGAGCATAAACATCAATATAGAAGTATGCTTGAGATAAAATATATATTGTTAAAAATATCTCGATGAGCTGAACATAATGGCGAAATTAATTTCAAGTTTTAATGATATTGGAAAAGTGGAATTTTGTTACCATGTCTTCATAATAGACCTTGGAGCTTGGGTCAAATATCAAGTAACACCTTCCATGGCTTGATATAGTACAAGGGGGTCGGAGGGAGTGTTACAAAGTGGTATCAGAGCATTCATTCAAACGTTGGTCCTGGAGGTCTAGAAAAAACACCATGTGAAGTAATGGTTCAATACTTGGACTATATGGGTCTTGAAATAGAAAGTTAGATGCTAGGATACATAGTGGTATTGTTAGATCTGAGTCTTAACATTGGACCTAAAGGGGCTCACCTGCAAATTCCCCCATGGACAGGTGAATGTGGTTTTGTCTCAATCTTCAGGTGCTATATGAATTTGATTATACCCACTAAAACCATCCAAGAATGTGAAATATTTTTTCCTGCTAATGTATCTAAAACTTGATCTATGAAGGGAAGTGGAAAATGATCTTTCAATTCCCTATAATTAATGCATACTCTCCATTTTCCATATTTTTTAGGAACGATCACTAGGGGTGAAACCCATTGACTATCTGATATTGGATAAATGAAATTTACATTTAATAGTTTCTGCAATTCCTCTATTATAATTTCCTTTAAGTTTGGATTCATTCTTATTTGTGGTTGTCGAACTGGTCTAGAATTTTCTCCGATATAAATATGATGCATACAATTTTTAGGATTAATTTCCTTCGTATCAATGTATTCCCATGCATATGCAGAAGAGTGTTTTTGAAATATTTCTACTAGTTTATTTTTCTGTAATTCTTCTAGGTTTTCATTGATGTTCAAAATTTTCCCGGGAAAAATTTCTATTGAAGAGTTTCCAAATTTTTCCATAGAATGTAAAGACATTTGTCTAGATAATAGATATTCAATATTACATTGTTCTTGAAAATCCTGACTATTGTCACAATATAAAGAGGGTTCATTATTTTCTATTGAATTCAAAATTTGATCCTCTTCATTTATTTGTGCAATAATGAAAACTGGTTGTATATCATTATCACCATCTATCCATTTTTCATTTTCTACTTCTATCATTCTTTTTGTAGGTGGGTACAATGTAAATTTCTTTTTCGAGCTTCCATTTGAGATAAAATGTCTCCTGATCTACAACTAATAAAAGCATCAGTTGTAGCTAACCATGGCCTTCCTAAAATTAATTGATGTCCTCCTAAATTATTCTTTGGTGTTAAAATAATGAAATCAACAGGATATTCCCAAGAATCTAAGGATAAATATATATCCTCTAACACACCATCAGGTTTAATTACATACCTATTTGCTAATTGTAACAATGTTGGTGTATATTGAAGATTAGGAAGATTCAATTTATCCATAGTTTGTTTGCTCATTATGTTTATGACTGCTCCTAGATCGATCAATGTGTTTGGTATTTCAGTTCCATTGATGCGTGTTTTCACAATGGGGCTTCTTGGATCTAAATATTTTTGAATTGTTGTCTTCACCATCATGATATTTGCAATTCTCTCGACTAGTTGAGTTCTTTTTATTTCTTTTCTTTTTCTTCCTGATCCTTGAGTACTCAACTCCTTAATTGTTTTTGCAAAAATCAGTATTTATTTTATTGCTTGTAATAAAGGAATTTTTAAACAGACATTTTTCAATTCATCTAACATATCATAATCAGGCAATATGATTTGTTTCTCTACTCCTTTATCGATTTTCAACCTTTCAGGAAAAGGTGGTCTTGAGACAAATACTAAAGGTTGTTCTATAATAGGAGTATTATTAGAATGTATAAGATTTTTTCAATTTTAATATTTTATTTCTGAGGAAGGGAAGCCTCTCCTTGAGAGTCATTATTATCTTTTTGGGAATTATTTTCTGTTTCCTGAATAAGAACAAATGGTTTCTTCCTTTCTAATACGCTACCAGAACTTAATTGAACATTATTCAAACCTAATGGAGTTATCATATAAGTTTGAGGATTCTGTCCTTCTAAGTTGTAAACAGGTTGTGAATTTTTATTGTTTGGATTTGGGAGTAGTTGAACGGGTAATTGATTTGGTCTTTGTGGAAATGGCAAAGAAAGTTATGGATTTTCATTTTGAGCTTGAGTTTGAGGTAACTAGTTGGGTTGAGGGAAGTATTGTGGTGGAAAATTTGGATAAGGTAGCAGATATTGTTGATATTGAGAATATCTTCCATAAGGATTTTTCCATCCTTGATTCCAAGATTGTGGTTGATCCCAAGGATACCATGGCATAGGTGGATTCCAATTATTTTGTGAAGATTGTGAAAACTGTTGAGGATTAAAGCCTTGAGTTTGATTTGTTTAAGGATTTTGCCACGTTCTTTTTGCAATAAATTAAAGAGGGTCTACTTGATTTGGTATTCCTTCCTCACTGAACACATCCTTAAGACTTGGTATAGAGGGACATTCTTTTTTATTGTGATTTTCCGCACACATAACATAGGTTTCTATGCTTTTTAAATATAAAGGACATTCTCTCAGAGCATGTTTCTTTCTACTCCTAAGACAAAAGATGAATAATGTATCATTTCCGGCTTTCTTCTTGTTTTGCATTTTAAGGGTGTCAATTTTATCATTGAGACTCCCTAAAATATCTATCTTAAAATTATCAAGCAAACTACCCAATTATGCCCTAATTACTATCCCGACTGCAAATTTATTTACTCTTGATAAAAGAGGATCCCTTGGACTTTTCCCTGTTCTTGCTTTATCTCTTGAAATATATACACATAGATCACGAATATATGCAAATGGTAACTAAGAAATATCACCTTTTCCCATTAGATTGATAATATCAATCCACTCATCTTTAATGGATTTTAGTAAGAGATATTTCAAAGTTTCCTCATCCAGATTATTCATTTTCTCCCTTTTGATATTATTAACAAATATTTCGACAAAATATTCAAGATTTTCATCTTCTTTTTGTACCATTTCAAAGACTACATCTTTAATGCTATGAGACATACAATAATCCTTGTATTTCTCCAAGAATCCTTCTTTCATTTGTCCCCATTTTCTTATCGAATCTGTTCCTAAACTCATAAACCATTTTAATGTTGAATCCTTTAAGGTGGCAGGGAACAACTTTAGTTTTTGAGCATCATGCAGATAATAATATGATCTACATAATACTTCAAATTCAAAGAGAAATGTCTTTGGGTCTTCACTTCTTATTCCATGAAAATTAGGGATGATAGAAGGCAAGATATTTTTCATTGTTAATGTTGTATCCTCATCAAGGATAGGGAATCCAAAAGGTTCTAGATCTCCTCTTCCACTTCCTCTAACACCACCTCTTCCACCTCCTCCTCCTCCAATCCTATGTGGTGAGCACCAGTATTGCAACAATAATGCTACAACTCTTGGGCTTCCTACTTTACTTTTATGAACCCAATAGTTCATAAAAAACTTGGAAGCGACGGTGCTGTATGCACAAGTACTAGCTCTTACTGCAGGCTGTCACTTGGTCAGCTGGCACAAGATCACTAGGAGCTCAAGCCAACTTCTATGAATTCAAAATAAGCTCTATATGTGATGAAAGAAAGGGAAGCTTACTCTACAAAGGCTACTCTACTTGCAGAAAGGGAAAGCAGACTGAAATGTAAAGTAAACCTAACAAACCCTAATTAACCAACTAATATTATTTTTGCAGAAAGAGAGATGAAAAACCATATGAATGCCATTACCTACTTAGGAAGTAAAAACATCTACTCAAGCTATTTCTATAAGGAAATGAGAAAAAAACATCTTTTTGGATTTTTATGTATTTTTAGGTGAATTTGTCATGCATGTAATTTATTTGTTTGTGAATGTGGCAATGATTAGGTGGTGATGGAGGGTGGCTTTGCAGGTTGCAGAGGTGTAGGAAGGTGTGGATGGGTCCTAGGAGGTTCCAATTGGCCTTTTGGAGCTTTTCCTGCAATCGGAATTCAAAAAGACACTTACAGGAAAATCTACATGAGGTCTATAGGAGATCTACAGGAGGATGCCAAGAGCATTTTTAGAGGTTTTGAAGGTGGGAAAGTGGGTGGAAAGGGTAGCTGAAGGCTAGGGTGATGTGTTAAGGTGTCTTGGGTTCACCAAGAAGGGCCAGGAAAGAGAAATATGGTTGGACTTGGTCAAGGAAAGAGAGGAAATTTCATGAGAAAAGTATAGAAAACTAAGGCAGATTTCTGTGGGACTTTGGGTGACCTGTGGAACATATATCGAAGAGAAATGGTGATGGATGATTGGCTAACTTATTGTGAGAATAGGATTGCTGCAAGAGAACTGAAAATCAAACACTGAGATTAAGAAAGCAAGGAAACTAAGTACATGAAAAAACAAAACTTTGCTTCAAGCTAGTCTAAATTCTGATCTAGGAAAGTAAATGCTGAAAAATGCTACATGGAAAGAAAGCATGGAAGGAAACTTATTACAAGACAGAATTGAGCATGAGGAAATAGATCTACAACAAAGAATTAACCTTCTAACAAGTTGCAACACTAGAAATCCTATGGAAAGGGCAAATCTGTGTTTTTTGTGGCAGCAAGAGGTCTTGGCCTCAGTTCATGGTCCTAAAGGGAGGAAAGGAGGCCAAGGCTCTATTGATGGCCTTTTTGTATCTTTTTCCTATCACTGTTCAACTTGCTACAATAAATTGAAATGTAAACAACCTTTTGAATCACCAAAAGCAACCTATTCTTAACTAAGAGAGAAATTTATCTAACAACAACTAATCTATAAAATGAACCAAAACATATAAATACAAAACAAGAGTAGCTTGGATGCTTGGATTGGGTTCTAACCCAATATTTTGAGCCCTCTGAGGTAACTCAGTGCTAGCTCAAACAAGATCTCATCTTCATTATCAAAATAATAATAGGATTACATGAAACTGTCAACAAAAGTAAGCTCGAAGTTGAGCAGAGCAAAGCTGCAACAAAAATTCGAAAATTTGATTAACTTCCAACAACCTAATGAGGCCCTAGGCCTCTCTTCTTATACAATCAAAGCTCCCAAAAACTTCCTTATAATTAGGGAGGCTTGGATCCCAAGACTTGAGATAAACGAAAGGTATCCTCCACTTGCTCGGTTGCCTCTTTGGTGCATTGATGTGGCTGCTTGTGCTCCGAGCTGCATGATGGAGAATTAGAAGCGGGGAGTCATAAATGAGGGGGATACCCTCCTATAAATCCTCTCCCTTGTCTTATTTGAATATTTGCTGCCAAATGTCCATTAAATCTTTGACTTTGTCTCCAAAATTGACCAAAAATCTGCATTAAACACACATTAGGCTTCCTGGCATAATGACCAACCCAATTCACTCTATTAGCATAAATATAATAAAAAACATGCAATAAACTAATGAGAATGGTGGATTAAGCTAATTTAGGAGGAAAAATGAGCCCATATAGTTACCCATTTATGGGGCTCATCATTAGCCCCCTACTGAATGTGTTTCTCATCCTCTGAGAAACTAGTCCATCTCCTCATCTTTGATGGCCCTGATAGCCTCCCCGAAATTCCATGCTTTTGATGTGAGGTCCTCTTCTTTGTCATGGAATCTTGCCTTTATGTCCACCTCTTCCCACTACTTTTGTTCTTCTTCCTCTTTTCTACCTTCCAGCAGGATCAACAGCAGTGGGGGCTCAATTTGAGGCCAATCCAATTGACCCTCAAATTCTGCATAGAGTGCTTGTACAGTGGCACTCTCCTTAATGCTTCTTTCATCCTGTTAGGGAGTGATACTCCCTGATTTGCAAACTTTGTGGTAGAGTGTTCCACCTCCTCATACAAGCATGAATACAATCTTCCCCAAGTAACCTTTCCATGTCCTCAAAATGTGCAATGGCCTGAGCCTGATCATTGATATAATTAGGGGCAATTTGGGGATTGTTTGCAAGCAGCTGGTGTGTGCTGACGAGAGCCATGGAGTCTGATGGCTCATCTTTGATCATTAATGGCTCATTCTATTATTTTATCATCAACTTTCTTATCTCTGCTGCCCTTAATTCCTCATGATTCATCCATGATTCCATGGCCATTAGTTGCAAGTCCCCTAGCCTAGCATTGGGGTCCCATATGTTCATATCGGTGAGGGCCATGCTATGCAAATAGAACTCTGCTATCTTTGCCTTGTCTTCTGTTGAAATTTGGTCACATACGTCCATAAACTGTCTATAATCTTGGAAAGGCATGGTGCCTCTCTGTGCCAAAGTCTTGATCTGAAACTGCAGCCATTGGTCATTGAGGTATACTCCATATGATTTTGTTGGTGTTCTGCACTTTAGGGCCTCCATAGACTAGCTGGCCATGCATGCCAATTGTGTCTCCTTTTCTTGCAGTTGTCTTCTTAGCAACTCATTTTCTGTTTCCAAGTGAGTTCTTATGATTGCCTCTCTATGTCTTACAGCACTTAACTACCTGCCCATTTCTTTAAGCTTGTTCTCCATGTGGCCAATGTCACCTACCCCCTTGGACTTGGTGATTTCCATCCATCTATGGCTCCTTATCCTTTCTTTCTCTAACTCAAAGAAAAGTGGGACTGCAAATTTCTGTGGAATGATTCCCCCCCCCTCAAGAAGATTTTAGTAAGATCCCAAACTAGGGTGGGGGTCAAGTTCTTGAGTCTCTGTTGTTTCCTCCTTCCCCTTTGGCTATTCTTCTACCCTTTTCTCAAGTTTTTCGGTCTCCTGTAGCTTAGTTAGGGTCTCCTGTAGAATAGTCTGTGCCTCATGTAAAGCTGTTTTTGAGTCCTATAGTTGCATTCTTTCCTTCCAGGTGGAAGATCTGGGACTTCCTCTTTCATATGTGATGGGGGTTTTAGAGGGAGATTCTTACCCTTTGATAGTGGGTGAATCTTCAATTATAATAGGCACTGTTGAAGATGGTTGTGTTTTCCTATTTTTATCCTTGTGCTTTTCCAAGCCCTGAAATACATTGATGTCTACCTCTTCCTCTTTGGTTTTGGTTTGACTGGGGTGCTAAGGGCAGTGAGGGTAGCTGCTTCCTCTCTTTCTAGGGTCTCAGGAGACACCTCTGTCTTTTCTGCCCCCTTTTCCTCTCCTTTTGTCTTCTCTGTCTCTGCTAGTTTTGTTTCCTCTTGCTTGGTTTTGGTTTCTTCCTCCTCTAGTTTAGTTTCTTCTTTCTCTGTTTTGGTGTCTTCCTCCTCTGTTTGTTCCTCATTTCCCTCCCCTTATTCCCCTTGTTTCTCTTCCCCCTCACTATCAGAAGGACTGTGATCATATGTGAGGGCCTTTATATCATCCTCTTCTGTCATGTTTCTAAAGATTTCCCATGCTATGGGGATTGTGAAGGTGTGGAGGGCTTCTTCCACTAATAGTTTAATTAACCCATGGTGAGCCAACTGATCTGGACCTCTTTCCTTCAACTTAATGCTAGAATCTATAAGGGATTGCAGGAGAAAATAGGGGATGCTGAGTTCCCGGGGTGTTGGAGTGTCCATGCCATATCTCAGCTCATGGAGAAGTCTAAAATGGTAGCCATAAACTATGCTATACCTCCCTTCATAGGAAATATACTTGATAATTTGGTAACTGACCTCATCCCAAGGGTAAGGTATGCTTGTTCTTCTAATGCCATTTTTGTCTTCTATAGGATGTTCATTGGGTTGGAAGAAGGTTTTCTTGGCATATTGTCCAATTGGCTTTTCATCTTTGTTCCAAGGTAATCCAAGAGGAAGGCTGGTAACCCTACTGATAATTTCTGGGGTGATTTCCATGGAGAGACCCCTAAAATTAGTAGTGGCATGGGTCCTCAAGTGAGGGACTAAAGAAAGGGAAAACTCCTGAGCCACTTCTTCATCAAACCCTCAAAATTTTTCAAAGAATGGCATCCAATTTGCTCTGGTAAAAATGGCTACTACTTTGGGATGTTCATGGATCTTAGCTGAATTTGTGGGCTCCTTCCTCATGAATCCCCCTATCATTTTTCTTATACCCCCTTTGAACACCCAAAATAGAGACGGAGACAAGAATTTTGAAGGAACAGGAAAACAAGGAAAAACTGTGTTTTTTTAAAAAGAAAATAGGCAGAAATTTTTATGGAATTTCTCTTCTTCTATAGGCTCAATTTCTCCTTAAGACCATATCATTCCTTGCACATATTAATAATCAAGGTGGGTATGTACAGAACCTACCTCTTAAAGCCAGAGTTTGAGCAAAAATTCCATGTTTTCTCCTTAAAAACTGCTTATTGCCTCTCCTGTAGAACTCGCTGTAGGTGCTCATGTAGAACTTGTTACTACTCCTGTAGAATGCTGATAGAAGAAGGATGGTTGAAAACGATAGAGAACGATGGTTTCAAGGATATGGAGGTGGTATAGGGCTTTCTGTAGCTAAGTGGACGAGGATGAAATGGAAGAAAAGGTGGTGAAGGAGTTTCGAGGAGGAGTACTTATGTCTTCTTTGAGATATTTTCGGTGATGGGGTGAGCTGGCAAAAAGGTACGTTGCCATATTTGGACCATTGGTCCCCACTGCCTTGTCATCATGACTCCTCATGGCTCCTTTCCCACAATCACTCCCCATCACTACATCAGAGTTTGTATACCTTCCACTACCTGTCCTTTTGGATTTTCTGTGAGTTGACTAGGCACACGTGTGGTAGCATCTCAGGATGAGCGTAGTCAACTGGATGAGGGTGGCTAGTTAACTTGCCACCTTTTCTCATTCAAACCTAACCATCTTATTCGCTTATGCATATTTTCAATTACACAAATGCAATAGAGGAGAGGGTTAGACACTTACCTGCAAGTCGAATGTTCGTGCTGTGGTGCATTTTGGTTCCTTTGTTGCTGCATGCTCGTATTTCAGTTGCTGCATGCCTGTATTTTCTTTGCTACATGCTTTCTGTTGTCTGATGTGTGGCTTGTTTGCTTTGTGCAGGTATCATCTGGTTGGATCTAACTTCAGATTTCCTCTTCAATCCCCTAGTTTCACTTTCATTTGTTGCTGTGGCTTGATTTTAAGGGGGTCAGCTGCTATAGGAAATCCTACAGGAGCTCCTGTAGCTGCTTCTCCCTTTAAAATTTTTAGATGATATTTGTGCTGGGAGTTGTGAGGATGTTACTAGAGATGCTGATGGAGATGGAGAGGTATTTGGGTAAGCTGCATGTGAGATTTGGTGGTGCTGTTCCTTTTATTTTTTATTTTTCTAAGAAAACTAGTTTCTGTGTTTTTCTGACAGGAAGGAAAGAAATCGATGATGATGAGGTGGTGTAGGTGTGGGATGGATGGCTAGGAGGATGGATAACTATAGGAAGGCCTACATGCTCTTCATGAAACTTCCCATCCCCTCAGAATATTTTTAAAATCCATTTTTGGCTCTCTGTGATTTCTACGGGAGCCTCCTATAGAACACACAGGGCCTCCTATAGGATACATAGTCTTCGGAAAAAAACACAGTGAGGTGGAAGAATGGTAAAAAATGATGGAGAAGAGTATGGAGGAGATGAAATAGGCTTTGTGTCATCCTCTCTTGCTTCCTATGGCCCACCTGTAACCCACAATGCACATTAAAAGTCCATTTTCTCTTTCTTCTTTTCTCTATTTTTTTTTTTTTGAAAGACAACTAGGGCGCCTCAAGGAGGTTTTCACCCTACTTGCCTACCCTGGGCATATCCAAGGGAGGTTTTCACCTAGGGATCTTATTCTCTTTCTCTTATTTCTCATCACTGGGTCTCCTCAAAAGAGGTTTTCAACCCAATGATGGGACTCAAGCGCCTCATGGAGGTTTTCACTTGAGTCCTTTTTTTTTTCTCTGCTTCTTCAGTGAGTGGATGAAGTGGAGGCTAAGACTTACTCCACCACCATCACTGTCTTATTCAGATCTTCAATGAACTCTCACTTCGAGAGGGGCTTCTTGTAAATTTTCAACCTATGTCCGTTGACAAGCATGGGGATGGCTTCCTCATTAATGGTTCTGATCAGAACTGAACCATTGTCATTACATTTTTCCACAGTGTAGGGTTCCAGCCATCTTGTCTTCAGGTTGCCTTTGAAGTATTTAAACCTTGAGTCATAGAGTAGTGCCCAATCTCCCTCTTGGAATTGCTTCTCCTTGATATTTTGGTCATGCCATATCTTCCTCTGAAGCTGAACTACCTCTGTGTGGAGAAGGGCCTACAATCTTTGTTCATCCAATCCATTGAGATGGAGTAGTCTTTCCCTTTGTGCATGGTTGAGGTCTAGGTCTAGTTGAGCTACCATTCTTAGTGTATTGCATTCACATTCTATTGACAACAAAGCCTTCTTCCCATAGACTAGTTCATAGGGTGTGAACCCTGTGGTGGTCTTCCAAGTTGTGTTGTAGGCCTAGGTGGCCTCAACTAGTCTATCCGCCCAATCGTTTTTGCTACTGCTCACTATCTTGGTCAGAATTCCTTCCAAAGCTCTATTAGTGACTTCCACTGCCATTGGCTTGTGGATGGTAAGGGGTGGAAGTCCTATGCTTGATTTTATGATGTGTGAGCAGGTCTTCAATCAAATTGGAAGTGAACTGATTGCCTTGATATGTGACCAGTTCTCTTGGATACCCGAACTTATAGAATATGTTCTTTCTTAAAAAATCAGCTAATTTTTCCTCTGTTTCTTCCTTGATTTCTTTTGTCTCTACCCATTTTGTCAAATAATCGGTGCACACAAAGATGTATTGCTTCTGTTTTGAAGGAGGATTGATAGGACCCACAAAGTCCATGCCCCACTTCTCAAATGGCTTAAAGGTCACTTGAGGTTTCATGGGAATTTCATCCTTTGGAGTAGGTTTCCCCATCATTTGACATCAATCAAATTGGCTGGTATATCTCTTCACATATTGATGAAGAGTGGGTTAGTAGTAGCTTGCCTACAATATTTTGAAGGCAGTCCTCTTTGTTGAAAAATGACCTCCACAAGGCCCGTCATGACAGGTCAGGAGAATGTCAAAAACTTCCTCCTCCCTAACACATCTTCTCAAGATCTGATCTGGGCTAAGTTTGAAGAGATTTCCCCCAATCCAGGTGAAAGGGGCACTTTTCCTCATGATCTTGCTCTTCTCTTTTGGGGACAAGTGTGGTGGGAACTGTGTTGAAACCAAGTATTTTGCTACATCATCAAACCATGGAGAGAGTAATGAGATAGAAAATAGGTGTTCATCTGGCATTTGATCATCCACCATTCCTTCTTCACCTACAGGCAAATTTACTCTAGAAAAAAAGTCAAAAACAAAATTTTCTTTACCAGGCTTATCAACAATGGTTAAATCAAACTACTGTAGTAAAAGCAACCATCTAATAATGCGAGCATTTACATCTGATTTATTCATTAAATACCTAATTGCAGCATGATCAATGTGTACAAAGGTTTGATAGCCTGTGATGTAATGTCTGAATTTGTTTAAGGAGTGTACTACAGCTGGGAGTTCCTTCTTGGTTACCGTGTACTTTAACTCTGCCTTTGACAAATTTTTACTTATAAAGTATATGGCATAAGGTAATTTTTCATAAATTTGTCCCAAGGCTACTCCTATCACTTTGTTCGAGGCATCTGTGTGAATGTGGAAAGGTAGGGCCCAGTTTGGGCCTCTTAAAATCAGGGCAGTCACAAGTTTGCTTTTCAAGGTATCTAGGGCTTCTTGACAGTTTTCAGTCCATATGAACTCAATATCTTTTCCCAAAAGACCAAACAACGGAGAGGCTAACTTACTAAAATCTTTAATGAATCTTCTATAATATCCAGCTAAACCTAGGAAACTTTGGACATCTCTCACCTTTTGAGGAGGTGAGACCCTTTGGATGATGGCAACTTTGTTGGGGTCCACCTGCAATCCCTGTTGAGGTATTGCATGACCTAGCACGGTCCCTTCAGTCATAAAAAATTCACATTTTTCTGGACTGAGGGACAGATTCATTTCAATACACTTGTCTAAGACTTTTCCTAGGTTAGATAAAGCTTTCTGAAAGTTAGAACCATAAGGAGTAAAATCATCCATATATATTTCCACTGCATCATGAACCTATTCAAAAAATATACTCAATATTGCTCTCTGGAAAGTGGCTGGAGCATTGCACAAACCAAAAGGAAGGACTCGATATGCAAAGGCACCCTAAGGACAAGTGAAAGTGGTCTTATCTTGGTCTTCCAGGATGATTTGAATATGATTGTACCCGCTAAACCCATCTAAGAAGGAGAAAACATTTTTCCCCACCAGACCATCTAACACTTGATCTATGAAAGGCAAAGGAAAATGGTCCTTTTTAGTGGCCTTGTTCAGTTCATGATAATCGACACAGATTCTCCACTTACCATTTTTCTTTGGCACTAGAACCAAAGGAGAGACCCATTCACTGTCAAATATGGGGTAGATGAATCCTGCATCAAGTAATTTTTCAATTCTTCCTTAACAATGTCTTTAAGGGCTGGATTCATCCTCCTTTGAGGCTGCCTGACTGGTTTGTAATATTCCTTAATGTATATATGATGAGTACATACTGAAGGGTGCACTCCCTTCATCTCCTTATAACTCCAAGCAAAGGCATCTAAATGTTTTCTCAATAAGCTGCACAGTTCCTTCTCCTGGGAAGTGGATAGGGATGAGTTGATTTTCAAGGTTCTTTCTGGGCCAAACTCTATATTCTTAACATGGAGAGAGGTCGGGTCGGCCACATAGAGATCAATTAAGGGATTGTCTTGAGTTTATTTCACTAGATCTTCTAATGGAAAAACACTGGGGGGTGGATTCTGAATTAAATTTTCAATGATATCATCCTCATTTTGCGGCTTCCCCCCCATGATGGTTTATACTACACACAGTGGTGCAGAATAGACTTGATCCTCATCCTCCTCCTCCAACTAGAGAGGTAGATCATGTTCTAGCAAGGGTTGGGCAGGAGGGTATAGGATTAGCTCCTTGGACATATGCCTGTTCTTGATGGTCATGTTCCGAGCCTAACAACTGATGTAAGCATTGGAAGTGGCCAACTAGGGTCTTCCTAGGATGAGAGGATACCCAGTGAGCTTTGCCTTCAGCTGGAGAACTAAGAAATCAGCAAGGTACTCCCAAGAATCAATGGAGACCATCACATCCTCCACAATGCATTCAGGGGTCATGGTGGAGCGGTCTGCTAGCTGCAGTACTATCGTGGTCTTCCTCAAGGAGCCCTAGAGGTTGAGTTTGAGCATGGTTTCCTTTGTCATCACATTAATGGTAGCTCCCAGATCAATCAAGGTATGTGGGATCACGGTGCCATTGATGTGGACATCAAATATTGGGCTTCCAGGGTCTAGATATTTTGGACAAATTACCTGCCCCAACATTAGGTCGGACAGTTGTCCTATGACATTGATGGTTGGGGCATCTCTCTTGCGCTTGCCTGGATGTCTGAAACACTTCTCTTTGATCATCTTATTGTATATAAGCACATCTTTTATGGCTTGGAGAAGTGGTATCTTTACACATAACTGTTTCAATTCTCCCAAAAGTTTAGTTTCTTCTGGGGTGGGTTGTGTTGTCCCGGATAATCTCTCAGCAAAGGGTGGAATTACTTTCGGTTCACTTTCCTCTTTATCTTCCACAAACTCCCGAGGGGGAGGCTAGCTATCTGGGAGAACCTTCCCAAATCGTAGGTTAATCTCTTGAATCTCCACAGCATAAGTTGGGCATGATGGTTCCCCACTATATACTTGCTGGGCCTGTCTATTGTTCGAGTTTGGGTTTGGCTAGGCAAGAATTTAGGGTTGCCTTGGTAGAGCAGGAGACAATGGTTGCAGCTGAGTAGGTGGTGGAGGAAAAAGAGTGGGAGGAGAGTTGTACTGGGGCCTCCACCCCTGATGAGTTGCATTCCACTGAGGTTGTGGCTGAGCATAGGATTGAAATGCATGAGCAGCTGGTTGGGCATGATATTGAGATGGATAGGACCAAGGAGAAGGTGTGGACCAGGAAGGATCAGCAGGAGGGCCCCAAGAAGGTATGGAAGTGGCTCGGTTGGGGTTGTAGTATGCCTGATATGTCCCTTGCATCCCCTTTTGGTATGGTCTGGGTCCATGCAGTCTCCTTTGGTTTATGAAATAGAGCGGTTCAGTGGCTCCTTCGGCTCCCTGGTATACAACTTTAAGTCCGGGCAAAGAAGGGCACTTATCTGTAGAATGATATTCTTCACAGATTGAGCAAACCTCTATAGATTTCAATGGGCATTCATTCCTAGGATGCCACCTGGTGCATCTAGGACAAAAAAATGGCCAAAGCCCTCTCTACTTTCTCTTGTTTCCTTTTGATATGCAATGTATCCATTTGCATGGCAAGATTCTGTAGCATCTCACTCTGGAAGTCTTCCAGCATGTTTCCAAGTTCACCTTTGAGGGACGAACTGGATGAGGAGGTACTGGCTATGGGTCGACTCCCCCACCTCTCTTTCTGTATGCCCTAGAATGGTTTCTAAAAACAGTCTTTATATCTTCATAAGGTAGTTGGTAGATGTCTCCCCCAGCCAGTAGATGGAGGGTGTCTAGAAGGTCTTCCGGAATTCCCCTAAGTAGGATCAACTTTAGAGATTCAGGGTCAAGTGTATACTTAGCCATTTTGTAACTAAACTGGAACCTCTCTTCATAATCTTCCAAGCATTCATCACTTTCCATGGTCATTCAGAAGATTTCTTCCTTGGTATCCTTTGACCTACAGTAGTCTCGGTATTTGTTATTAAAGGCCTGCTACATCTGAGCCCAAGTTGTGATGCTATTGCCAGGTAACCCCATGAACCAGCGCAATGCTGCATCCTTGAGAGTAGAAGAAAATAGTTTCAACTTTTGCTCATCTTCTGTATAGTCATAGGTTCGATAGATAACAACAAACTCAAACAAAAAGGTGTCAAGATATTCTGTAGTCAATCCATGGAGGTGAGGTAGGGCTGAAGGGCTTATGTTTTACATTTTAGTGTCCCCATTGGTCTCTCGGATGGGAAAGGTACCCTCTACTCTTTCTCCATTCCCCCTAGCATTTATGTTTTCAGCCATTGTCTCAAGAGGGATGTCTTCTTCTTCTTCTTCCCCTATAGGTTCTTCAAATATCTTAGGTTGTTCTCCTAAAGGTTCTTCTTGATCATTGCCACCGAAGAAGAGAGAAGGGTGGCTACGTGATGTAGTGGGGGTGTTGGGCAAGAATTTTCTTGAATTATCTCTATTCCTACGAGGCATGAAAGGAAATATTTTTGGTTGGCTTTTGTTTTTTCACTGCTTGTACCTGCAAAACTGAAATTGATTGAACAACAAATTGCAACTAACTAAAATGAACTTGCTGAAATGAAATTGCAGAATTGAAAAGGAAAGCAAATGAGATGCAGAAAGGAAATCAAGGAAATGACTAATCTACTTTTGCTGAAATGGAAATTGCAGAATTGAAAGGAAAGCAGGGAAATGGCTAATCTACTTTTGCTGGGATGGAAATTGAAAAAATTGAAAAGGAAATGCAGAAACTGAAAGGAACAACTACTCTACTTTTGCTGAAATAAACTACTTAGCAGAATGTTGCAGTAGGAAAATAGTAGAAATGCAGTAATCAAAAAATAATCTGATGCTTCCCTAGCAACGACGCCAAAAAGTGGTGAGCACCAGTATTGCAGCAATAATGCTACAACTCATGTGCTTCTTACTTTACTTTTATCAACCTGGTAGTTCGTAATAAACTTGGAAGTGACAATGCTGTATGCACAAGTACTAGCTCTTACTGCAGGCTGTCACTTGGTCAGCTGGTGCAAGATCACTAGGAGCTTAAGCCAACTTCTATGAATTTATAAGAATCTCTATATGTGATGAAAGAAAGGGAAGCTTACTTTACAAAGGCTACTCTACTTGCAGAAAGGGAAAGCAGACCGAAATGTAAAGTAAACATAGCAAACCCTAATTAGCCAACTAATGTTACTTTTGCAGAAAGAGAGATGAAAAACCATAAAATGAATGCCATTACCTACTTAGGAAGTAAACAACATCTACTCAAGCTATTTCTAGAAGGAAATGAGAAAAAACATCTTTTTGGATTTTTATGTATTTTTAGGTGAAATTGTCATGCATGTAATTTATTTGTTTGTGAATGTGGCAGCGACTAGGTGGTAATGGAGGGAGGCTTTCGAGGTTGCAAAGGAGTATGAAGGTTTGGATGGGTCCTAGGAGGTCCCAAGTGGCCTTTTGGAGGCTTTTCCTACAATCGGACTTAAAAATGACACCTAAAGGAGGCTGCAGGGGATCTACAGGAGATCTACAGGAGGATGCCAAGAGCATTTTTAGAGGTTTTGAAGATGGGAAAGCGGGTGGAAAGGGTAGCTAAAGCCTAGTGTGATGTGTTAAGGTGTCTAGGGTTCATAAAGAAGGATTAGGAAAGAGAAAGATGGTTGGACTTGCTCAAGGAAAGAGAGGAAAGTTCATGAGGAAAGTGCAGAAAACTAAGGCAGATTTGTGTGGGACTTTGGGGGACCTATGGAACATAGATCAAAGAGAAATGGTGATGGCTGATTGGCTGACTTATTGTGAGAAGATGATTGCTGCAAGAGAACTGAAAATCAAACACTAAGATTAAGCAAGCAAGGAAACTAAGTACATGAAAAAACAAAACTTTGCATCAAGCTAGTCTAAATTCTGATCTAGGAAAGTAAATGCTGAAAAATACTACATGGAAAGAAATCATGGAAGAAAAATTATTGCAAGACATAAATTAGCATGATGAAATAGATCTACAACAAAGAATTAACCTTCTAACAAGCTGCAACACTAGAAATCCTATGGAAAAGACAAATCTATTTTTTTTGTGGCAGCAAGAGGGTCTTGGCCTCAGTTCATGGTCCTAAAGGGAGGAAAGGAGCCCAAGGCTCTATTGATGGCCTTTTTGTATCTTTTTCCTATCACTGTTCAACTTGCTACAACAAATTGAAATGTAAACAACCTTTTAAATCACCAAAAGCAACCTATTCTTAACTAAGAGAGAAATTTATCTAACAACAACTAATCTATAAAATGAACCAAAGCATATAAATACAAAAAAAGAGTAGCTTGGATGCTTGGATTGGGTTCTAACCCAAGATTTTCAGCCCTCTGAGGTAACTCAGTGCTAGCTCAAATAAGATCTCATCTTCATTATCAAAATAATAATAGGATTACATGAAACTGTTAACAAAAGTAAGCTCGAAGTTGAGCAGAGCAAAGCTGCAACAAAAATTCGAAAATTTGACTAACTTCCAACAACCTAATGAGGCCCTAGGCCTCTCTTCTTATACAACTGAAGCTCCCAACAACTTCCTTAAAATTAGGGAGGCTTGGATCCCAAGACTTGAGATAAACAGAAGTTATCCTCCACTTGCTCGGTTGCCTCTTTGGTGCATTGATGTGGCTACTTGTGCTCCGAGCTGCATGATGGAGAATTCGAAGCGGGGAGTCATAAATGAGGGGGATACCCTCCTATAAATCCTCTCCCTTGTCTTATTTGAATATTTGCTGCCAAATTTCCATTAAATCTTTGACTTTGTCTCCAAAATTGACCAAAAATCTGCATTAAACACACATTAGGCTTCCTGGCATAATGACCAACCCAATTCACTCTATTAGCATAAATATAATAAAAAACATGCAATAAACTAATGAGAATGGTGGATTAAGCTAAGTTAGGAGGAAAAATGAGCCCATATAATTACCCATTTATGGGGCTCATCACTATGTTTCTCACCATTGACATTGTGTACTTTTCCCTCTCCCTCTTCAGCCATGACAGATTCCTCAGAATAAATATCCCGTTCTACAACAGGATTATCTAGCTTTTCTTCTAGTTCTTTTGGTTCCTTTATCAATGGTTTGAAGTAGGTTTCTTCTTCCTCTTCTTCAATAGGAACGTCCAACTCTTGAGCTAGAAGTTGTTCTCCAGTTGAAGATAGGAAAATTATTCCTGTTGTTGGGGATGTAGGATCTACTTTGATTACAACTTATGTTGATGAATTTGGTGAATCATTATGTTGGATTTCAAATCTCAAGACTTCAGGAAGTCCATATTGATCTGCTATGGATGAAATTCGAGTTTGTGTGGGTGGTGTGGCACTATGTGGTTGTGGTGGAGTGAGTGATGATGTGGGAACTATATTTCTTCCTCAACCTATAAACCTACCTCTAGAATCTCTTTCCCTGTGCATATCATGTTTTTATTTGATTTTTTTTTAAGACTTCTATTTACACTTCGTCGACAATGTCAAAAAAATGTTTTGTCAATTTAATGTTCTTAAATTGCTAGCATAAATTATCGACCAGAGTTGGTAAACTTATGAAGTGCAAGTGCACTATATATGCTAGAAGCCTTTCTTTTAATTTGTAAGATGATGGTTAGATTTATTTTGGGGATTTTCGTTGTTATATAGGTTCCTATTTGTAAGAATTATATTAGAGTTAGATTTCTACAAATTAATGAGTGGAAGTAGAGTTATTGTTAGACTAATCTACCAGATCATATCTATATTGAGTATCATTCTAAAACATCTTATGTTAATCATTGTAAAATTATGAACCTATCCTAAACATCGTACTACAATAAAATAGAGTATTGAGATTCAAATGATTCTAAGAGCAAGAAAATGATCCTTTAAAAGTTGTTTGCAAAGTATATAAAAATTATGATTCTAAAAAGCATGAAGGCAATCTTTTAATGTTGACTATAGAGTATATAAAAGTTCCGATTCTAAAAGCATGAAAACAATTTTTTAATGCTGACTGTAATTAAGTGAAAAACATTGAAGAAACTAAACCATTAAATGACTGCAAATAAATTCAAATGCAAACGAAATAATGAGACTTAACTGAGTTATAACGAAATGATAAAATAGTAAAATAAGGAAACTAAACTAGAATGAAACGACAATGACATAAAGTGAGAAAATGAAATAAAATTAACCTCGACTATCTGTAGGGGCCCTTTGCATACAATAGGTGTAAATCACGCTCAAATACACATCGAATAACATAAATGTAACTTTAATTCAATATGAGAACAAAGGTCTGTTTCACACAATTTCTTCAGAGATTAACTATTATTTCCTTGTTATCCTTTACAGAGGATACATATTTATATATAAAATGTGTGCTCAACAGTTTGAGACTTCTACTTCTACATGTATTTTAATCAATCCTTATTCAAATTTGAAACTTAAACAATAAAAGCGTTATATCAAAGATTTTCTACTTGGAAATAAAATCAGAGAAAAGTGATGCATTCAGAATTCTGCTGCTATGTGTTTGACCCATGCCCTTGACTGTGCCACTGTGTGATTCCTTCAGTGAATTGGCTCGAGAAAATAGGAGGAGATCCATGAGGGAATCAATCCTCAACCACCCATGTGCTTCCTTGCTTCGTTGGCGCACCAGAACCCCGTAAACCATGGAGATAGTTGTACATTTGTAAACTAGCTACAAAATCATGTTACTTATGTTGCTAATGCAATATTTAACATAATAATAAGGCACGTTAACGAATATGAAAAATAAGACATATGAGAGTTTTTACCTTATCAAAATCTATGGTTTTATTGAGTTGATAGCGACGATGAAAGAGGAAAAATGGAGGAAAAAGGGTGTCAAAACAAAATAGTTATGGAACTTTACAGATCCCAACAACAAGATTAAAAATCCCATTCCTATGACATTAGACATTTGAATGAAGCAAAGTTGGGTGGTGAAAATTTTTATTTTAAATTTTTGAGTATAATCTCATGGAAAACTAAATGTTGTGACATAGGTGAAATGTTGGATCATGATGGGCTCAGGAAGAAGACTTTTGTGATGGCATTGTGGCCCTATGGCACTTTGGGTATCTCATGGAAGCAAGTTAGAATTGGTACCTTGATTATAAGTCTCCATAAGTAGTGCAGTGGAGAAATATATACCGTTACTTGGCCATAACACTCCATGCACATGCCAAATCAATACTTGTTTGCAAGACTCTAATGATTACATCATGTAGGAAAATATTTAGACATGTATATTGCCCAAAATGGGATTTTATTAGTTCTATAAAAGTGAGTAGCTAATCAGAGTCCATGCAGGAAAACCTTTGGATATGTAGAATACTCATAATGGGGGTTTCCTGGGCCCACCAAGGTGAGTAATTGATGGCAGCCCATGCAAGAAAACCCTTAGATATGTAGACTGCTGAAATGGGGATTACTTGGGCTTAGAGAGGTGAGTAACTGGTGGGAGAAGAAATATGCCCCACTCTTACTGGGATATGAACACGAGGGGTCTTGTTCACTAAAGATAGAGTTGGAATGGAGATTGTTCAGTAAAAGTGAGGCTAGAATTATTAATTGGAAAGGAAAAAGAAGCAGAAAATAACGGTAAAGATAAATATTGGTTTAAAGAATTATTTGCTAAAATTGTGGTTTAGATTGATTTAAAATTTTATGATGAAATATTATGATAATTGGATGGTTGTGATATAGGTGAAATATTGATCTAACCCACAAATATATATGAGGTTAACCACAAGCAATGTTATAGTGGTGCATTGAAAGAATAGTGGAGCTAAATACTTTAGGGACTATGCCATTAGGGTGACACTTAAACCTTATGATAAGCATTGATTTTCATGAGATATGACATGAAAAATGTGTTATGCCTTTAGAGAATTATAGAGGGACACCTTGGCTATGAGAATCCATCAATACTTAATATGCAAGCAAGAATTGCTAAGGAATGGATCACCTGATGGATTAGGGAGGCGGAGAAGGGGATACCTAAACTTGTAAGGTGTGTGACTACAAGAAAGAGGAAACTTGAGTAAACTAGTTTTCAAGGAGTCATGTGCATACTCATTGGGATAATAAATTCATTGGGTGTGTCCCAAGAAGTGATGAGCTTATTTTTTTCCATATGGAAGCCTTGAGGAGCAACAAACAACTAGGCATAAATGGGCTAGAATTCTAGGTGATCTAGAGATAACTAGACTGTGAAATATGAATGACATTGCTCAAAGTAGAAACTCGGGACATGGAAGAAGTCACTGATGTAAGATACGTAATTATAAAGGTCATATTTTTTTCTATTCTCTATTTATAAAACACCAAGGATGATGTTCCTTTAAGTGGGTGGGGTTTGTAACATCCCCTATTCTAACCCTGCTCTTTGTAATAATAATTAGGATTGCAATAGTAGCATGGGGGAAACCACAATTGGTTGAATATATGATCACACACTTGTTAACTATTACTTAAAACTTATTAATTAATTAACACAATTGAGGAAGGGAAAACCTTACTTATCCTTGGTATGAAGGAATCTTGCTTGCACACCTATTTTTCTTGAAGCCACTTGCATGCTTGCCTGTTTGAAAAGCCATGACCCATACTAGCTTAATTAAGTGATGAAGTTACTTGAAAAACTTGAGAAGTCAATTTTATAATAGGTTTAATGAGATATGATTGGGGCTAGACTGAAATTGGAAGATTTCACTAACAATGTGGATGAGATTGGACTAGGGCAGTGGAAGGGTGGGAAGTTCCCATTCCCTTTTTCCTTTGGAAAAATCAAATATACAAGGCATTTGGTTATGTATGGAGATAACATAGAATATCCAAAAATTCACACTCAGGGAACACATGAAGAGCGAATTTTGTGCTCTCTCTAGAACATGCAAAGGGATGCCCTCATGGCACACAAAGAGGAAAAGTTTGGTTCTCTCTCTCTCTCTCATAATGCACTGGGATGTAGAGGAAATGTCTACATATATGCACAATAGAAGACAACACAACGTGTTTGGATTTCAACTGATGTACAAGTCATTGATTGTGTGGGAAACAAGGGTGTATGGAACCATCTCTCACTCGTCCTGACTCAATCGAGCTTTCATATTTGTTTGGGTCAAACTTTGATGCTGGATTCTTGGTGGTTAGCCTTGGCTGAAGGCTTCTTGACTTTTTTTAGATAAAATGTAAGTTGTGGAGTATAACATGAATAACTGAGCAACATTAACGTAGTTGAATTTGAGCTTGTGCCCTATACTCTTGAGTTGGTGCTCTATGGATTTTGGTGGCCATTCTTGTGATTGTGTTTAATACCACTAAAATCCTTGTGAAATTCTATGTTCCCTATGTAAAGTTTATTTATTGAATTCAGCTACTAAGTTCTTACCTTTGGCTAATGAACAACTTAGTGCTTGTTAAATGGGTTGACTGAACCATTGGGTGCTTGTAGTTAGGCATATGAACCACTTAGTTCTTGCTAAATAGTTGATGAACCACCCTCATAGTGGATTCAATCCCATGGAACTGAGTAACATACATCTCTTGATGTTGGGTGAAACCCTGTGTTTTGAAACTTAGAGAGTAAGTGAACCACTGTGGTGCTTTGTAATATTCCTTGGTATGATTTAACTAAAATATTAGGAAATTTATTTCAAAAAATTATACCACGAATTTCTATTCCAAAGACACCATAAAAATTACATAATTTCACACACTAGAAATTACCAGCAAATTAATTAAAATTTCCTATGTAAAACCCAGAAGTTAGATGAAATGTTGCAAGTCAAACAATATTTTGTTAATGGTATTCTTGGGAGGAAATTTACATAAATTATTGAGATAGAACCTGGTGAATAAACCCTGAAAATTCTTTCCCTCAAGCTTCTTGATAATTTGGCCCTTCATAAAGAATTTCATCTAGACAATTTTTCCCTTCCTGTTAATGTAATTCGGCCCTTTGACAAATCAAATCAGACCTATATTTTCGGCCTCAAAAAACACAAGGAACTCATCTCCTCTGCTGGTGGGTAAATTTAGCCTCGATAGAATAATGATTCAACCTCCCACAATTTTTCTCGTCTCCGATATGAATTAGAAATTTGAACTTCAACTCAGCCTTCATGAATTTGTCCTTGGAAAATATGAAACTTGGTCTCTTGCAATAATTTTGTCCCTAAAAATTTAATTAATTCAACCTCTAGTGATCTTCTCCCCAAGATGGGAAATTCACACTAATTTCCTTGGAGAAATTAGACCTTTAGTAATCGATTATTTCAACCCTCTTCTATTGGTCAATTCACTCCCTGAGAAGGTAACTTAGCCCTGATAAACACAAAAAATTTGACCTCCTAGATAGATAATAAATTGACCTTTCTCCTGATGGATATGTGTCCTCTCCGATGGATGGTTCAATCTTCCTACAAATTAGATAATCAGCTAGGGTGGCTTGAAAACCACTGAAACTCATCACCGCCAACTAGGGCATATATTTCCACATCGAAATTGGGAAATAAAAAGGGTTTCACTTTCTCTTAGTAAGATACTTGATCTCCTTAACAAATTCACCAATAATTCTTTGAATATCTCCCCTTAAGCTCCTTATCTATTTAAAATATTTCCTCCTATGAAAACCATGGGTGGTGAGCAAAAACCATGGGTCACTTTATTTTTCTAAAATGAGTTTTTACCATCATGCTTTAATTATTTATTACTTTATTTTGTTGACCCCCTTGTTTCCTGTCAATATCCCATGGGATAAAGATAGGCTATGACTCAAAACCTCTCATGCTCATATGAGAGTAGGAAGATTCTCTCTGCGGACAGAGACAATCCCTCTAGCCTAGGGGAGAGGGTATAGCCATAAAAAAGACAATAAGACACAAGTTCACTTAGATTGAGAATGGATAATATCCTACCTCTTGTATCGCTTATCCTTGTTTGATGAAGTCCTTGTGTCTTTACTTCAACGATCAACTCCTTAATGTCAATCAAGCACCTGAAACAAATAGACAAGAAACCAAAGCACACATGATAGCATACAATAGACTCAACCTAATTAAGAGGCTAAGGATTCTTATACTACAAAATACCATATGCGATTGATATAGGAAACAAAATATCAGTTGTATTATTATGACAAAAAGGAAATTACAAACTTTGCCTTAGCGTTGTAGGTTTCCATCAACGTGTCTCGATTCCAGCACCACTGTTAGCATCTTATGATTCACCTCAAACAATAGAAGTTCAAGGCTTATTCCTCTTTGATTAAAACCAAACAAACTACAAACTTATTCTCCTTTTATAAGTGCGAACTAGAAGGCTAAGGCTATCAAGAGTTGTTTAGGTTATCAAGATTTTGCAGATTATTCAAGCCCTTCCATTAGCTAGCTGAGGTTGGAATAGGAGAAGTTTATATAGATTGAGAGAGGGGACATGGATTCTCTTATGATGGGAGAGGTCTCATCCCTTTTGGTGTGTTCCATTTTAATAGGTAAAAGGAGCCCATACAGTCTCTCTTGGCTCTATCTCAACTAACCATTTACTAGACTTTTGTTCACGAAGCTTCTGGAGATGGAACCTTCAACTCTATTTTTAAAAAAATTTCCAAAAGAGGGTTGGCACGGGTAATGGATGGATACAAGCATTGATCAGTGCTAGGCTCATTCTTAAACTCTGAAAATTGGCGCGAGGAAGAAACTGAGGGATAGCGCCGAGCTTTAAAACTGAATTTGAAGGAATATTCTCTAGAAATGGTGTGAGAGGGAAATGTTATGCAGATGAAGAATGATGTGAAGACATGTTCTTCATGATAGGAAAACACATGAGGTTCATTGTAGAGGTCCTCCAGGATCAAGGAACGGGGAGTACAGGGACAGTGACAAAATATTGTGTAACAAATGCCCCTTAAAGCATGAAGGTCGAACACGAGTGAGGGGTAAAATTCTTTACGAGTAGATGCACGGAACCGAGAACTGTCATCGGGAAACCTGTAAGAAAGCATAGATACATATACATTACTGAAATATCCAATAAAAGATACATGAATCATGGTATGGACGCAGCCATCTAGAAAAAGATCATGTAAATGGATCCAAGGTATGGGCGCAACCATCCAGTAAGAAGGATCATATCTAACCCAAGGTATGGTCACAACCATCCAATAATGAGAAGGATCACATATAACAGACTCATGATATGGTCACAACCATCCATCTGAAAGAGACATGTGTGTAAGCATGATCATGTCACATCGCCTCGCAACCTAGACTTTTGTAATTTGAGCCCAGGGTCTTGCACTCCAACACGACCCGATAAAAGTACAAATTCTAATATGTGAATAGATGTGTCAAAGTCAAACATGCTAGAAAGTCATTTGATTACCGATCAATGATGTGAACCGTTAACAAGCATGAGAGAAACCACTAATAATGACAATGGCTCTCAAGGTACGAACAACACAATTCACAGAGTGTGAGTAAGGAACTAAAGTTGAACACCCGTGAAGTCACTCGATCAAAAGCCAATGCTGATAACTTGTCATCAAGTGCGAAGAACTTGTCATTAGGGCATGCAAGCTCTAAGGTAATAGAAGGAAGTCTCTCGGCCAACTTCCCGAATAATGAGTTGAAGTCAACAGGAAGTGACCTTGTTGAAGGAATGCCATGATGTATCCCACATCATCGACACGAGACAAGGGTATGCAATGATTATGGATGATATAGAGAATCAGGAATGAGTGTAAACAGTAGAAGGATTATCTCTTGAACATATCAGTGACACGACTCCGGAGTTTAGCAACTCTTTGGCTCCATAGGATCGAAGGTCATGATGATGTGACAAAGATCAAATGGAAAGGCAAAAAGTGGATGACCCAAACCCAGGAAGGTCAATGATGAAGTGAGGATATCCCAATCCGACACGAAGAAAAAGAGTGTCATGTTCAAGAGTGACAAGATATCGACACTAGTAAAAAATTTCCATTTTCCCCCACCATTCATGGCAGGTACTCCAATTATTTTTTATCACAAGCTTGAAGGGGATAGCATATGCTTGTAATATAAGTCCATCCTTCATATGGATCTGACCTAGTAAGGTTAACGATACTTAGGAAGGAGAAGCTCACGTCCATCATGGTGACGAATCCGATGGCGTTAAATTTTAATGAGTTCGACAAAGGAAAAACTCAGTATCTTTTTTATGTTTAGAGAGTTTGAAAAAGACATGGAAAAAAAAACTCCAAAAGGTCCCTTTTCGTAAAGTTGTCTCTCGAGCCCGAAAAGGTAGAAAACAATACTCGAGATAACCTCCTAGCCATTTTCGACTAAGTTGTTCCTTTTTCGTACAATAGTCTATCTTAGTCTAGAAAAGGGTTAAACTTATACTGAGTAGACGCCAATTCATTTACTTTAACAAGCTCAAAATGACAAGTACTCAACAATCTTTTCATATTTTTGGACTCTAAAAAGAGCTAAAAGATGACTCCTCCCAAAGGAACGAGTGGTAGAAAAGGATAGCAATTGGTTTTGGTAATGATGGAGCTGCTCAAAACATGTAATGGTCAAGAAGTTGGCTAATAAAACCACTCATCACAGATGTTCCCCAGGCAAGGGTAAAAAAACCAAGTGAAGGCATATGATCGGCCAAAGAGATGGTGATGATGGAATGAACAAACCAAGGCTCATCTAGCAAAAATAGGTTGATAAAATGGCAATCACGAGAGGTAAAATGGGAAACATTTTCATTTTTACACAAGCTTGAAACATGAGAAACTATGTTTGAGTAGACTTGAAGATGGTTTCATTTTTTCACAAGCTTGAAACATAAGAAAAAACTATGCTTGGATTTGGTTTCATTTTAAACGAGCTTGAAACAAAGATAAAATGTTCTTGAAATAAGTTTGCATGCCCCTAGCATAATGATTCAATTCAAGGTACATGCCCCCCAAGCTTCATTTCATTCACCTAAGTAGACTACTAGTTACTAACAGGTGGATGGAATGAAGGTTCACTTACGAGATCAAGTGAAAGACTCGATTGGAATTTTACAAGATCTAATCAAAGAATCGAATTGGAAGGGAGATTTGTTTCATTTTTTAACGAGCTTGACACAGGAAAAGAACTATGCTCAGGATATCTATTTTATTTTTTAACGAGGTTGACATAGTAAAAGAACTATCCTCATAATCCTTTATTTCATTTTTTAAGGAGTTTGACACAAGACAAAGAAATCTGCTCTAAGATCCTTTGGTCACAGACCGAAAGAGGACATGGCTTCCAAGAGGTTCTAATCAAATGGGAGAACAACACTCTGGAAGGGATACAGGTGTTACAGATCCATTTGGGCACATCAACCCCAACTTACAAATCAATACTATTAGGGCCCATCAACCCCTAATGCAGTTGTTACATGCCCTAAAGAAGTTAGTCATCAGAATGCCTCACTTCCCAAGAAGTTCCATCACTGAAAACATCCAAAAACTGCCTCTAAGAAGATCAGCACAGGTAGGCCTTCATTAGGGTGCGCTGCAATGCAAACCATACACTGTCAAGGTGCTATGCAGTGCACTTGGTCCCTCTTTGTCCTGCGCTGGGTGAATTTGAGCGAATTTCCGTGAGGGTTTGAAAGATTCCTTATCCATTAGATGCCTCTAGAAGTTTCTCAAGACTACCCACTCCTTTGAGTTCGCATTTGGATGAAGAAGGGAGTTAAGTAACATTAGTCCCCTTATCCTTTCTTCCATGGAACTGATTTCTAAATATAGAAAGGCATTCATTATCACCATTGATGGCATAACTTCCTTCATTCACTTATAAAAAGACCACTCATCTAAGTGATCAAGGGCTGGAAATTATTGAATGGTAGGGAGATGCTGTTGATATGAGTTTTGAGTTGATTTCAAGTATTGTAATGATGTCAAAGTGTCTTGCTTGTCATGAGGAGAGGATCGGACTGAACTGGAGGAGTGATGTTGAATCAGGCAAATTGGGTTGTAATTCTTCCTTTCACTAATAAAGTATTCAAAGCTTTTTCCATATGCTTATCATGTACTTGATTCCATGCTATGTTTAATCAATATATCATTATCATATGCTCTGATGGGTTCTTGTTTCTATTTGTGTGCAAGTACTTCTCAAGCAGCTTAAGTATGGGAAGGAGCAGTAGAATCGGTCAAGGGAGATAAGGAACAAGCGGAAGCTACAAGTAGGTTCTTTGTTCTCTTATCTTATCTATTGTTTATAGAAAAGGTAGAGAATGCTTTGTACTGTTGTTTCTAGATTATGCTGCTAGTCTAGAGGGATTAGGCGTTTATCCAAGAACATTAAAACTTCCTAAAACAAATTGGTGACTCCACTGGGGAGCGTTTATCCATCTTAGTAGCTTATCAGCCTCTTAAGACATTTCTACATACTGTACTTGTGGTCGTTGATTGTTTTAAGTCCTCTTTCATTGAAAATTGAGTCGAAACTACGTCAAAATTGCCTTCAGAATCGCTTACTATCACCAGCGCACTCTAATGAAGGACGCAGTGCACTACAGTGCACTTCCTGCATAGATCCAGTGTGATTCAGTGCACTATCTCTAACTACTGCATGTGTTGATCCCTTGAGGGTCAGTTTCCCATCTAGGAACTGAAAGTTTTTGCCAATTTTCTCTTGTTTGAATGAGTTGTTGAATGTCAATGATGTTTTGTCTTTGAAAATAGTTTTTCATCTCCTTAATTTGGCCCTACTTAGACTAGGATTAATAAATGTTTCTTATGTATTTACTTTGTCATTTTCAAGCTATAGTCGAAAGTTAGTTTTAATTGATTGATCTTTAGTGAAAGAAAGTGTCGTAAAATCATATTTTCCTTCGAGAGTTGAATTGTCATCAAATATTCATTCATGAAATATCGATTGGTTGATATGTGCATATGATTAGTCTTTTCATTGAAATTGTCATAAAGTGTCGTAATTCCTCATTCCTTTGAAAACAAAAGTTTCATAGAGTCTTCCTTTCCTTGAAAAGAAATTGTCGCAAAATCATCATTTTTATGAAAAGAGTTTGTTGATCATTTGTGCATTAGTTTTCCTTTTTGAATCATTCACATTAAGGGAAATTGAAAATAAATACATGCATCTTGCATTGAAAAGAGTTTGTGTGTGCTAAAAGGAATAGTGTATAGAATTTGCATTTAGATTGTGCTCTTTTCTCTTTGATCAAAAGAAATTTGATTGCTCTATCCCTAAGTAGCTAGGATTTTCATTGTTAAAACTAAATGGAAAGAATGCTTATCATGATAGTTGCATTCCTAGGAATTTCAGAATACATCACATGGTGAACTTGAAAGACAAATTCCTAAGCAAGATCAACTTAAAATAAACATCAATTTACCTAATGGAGCATTGTCATTAACGAAAACATTTAGTGGTTCTAGGCTAGAGACATGTTCCAACCTCGTTAAAACGAGCAGTTGTCACTAACTTGTCTCCAATACATCCCAAGTGTGATACCTCATTCCACGTACGTGAGTATATCGTCACTTGTCCATGTACCTTCCGGTATATAGAGCGGTGTTACAATACGTAAAGTATATGGGAATGCTCTCATTGTGTGGTTTTGCATTAGACATCGCTTATACGGGCTGGGCCTCCACGTACCTTCGGGTATATATGGGAGGACAACAATAGGTTTTTATCCATCCTTAAGTAACCGAGTCAACCACCTTGCAAATGTGATACACCGAACACATCATTCGGGGAGATTTCCTGCCCGTACTTCTTAGTTCGCCAAGACATATTCTGCAATTCACAGTTGCCTGGTAAACCTTTTGCCTAGTTACCCCTTTTTGTTTATTTTTTTTAATAATAAAATTAATCAACAATCATGGTAGAACATCAACCCAAACCCCATTTTTCACAGAGAATAGCGAGCCAACCACCTTTTCCTCCCAAAGCGACACCAATTCAGACAAAGCGATCTTGTTTAACTGAGTTTAGTACATCAAGAACTCCTAGTTCTTCATCTAGGTTACCTGAAACATTTATTTCAGTAGCTACAGAGACTCCAGTTACTCTGACTATTTTTGGTACATCCATTCCTAAATAAGAAGTTTCACAATTACCTGAGGACATTAACACTGATCCTAGTGAAACAGTAACCAAGGTTTTCCAACAAAAAGTTGATACTCAACTTGAAATTGTTTAACAAGAAAGTGCTTCTGAACTTGAATTAGCTCAACCAGAAGTTAGTCTAAAATCTATCCCAGTTCAAATAGAAGTTAAATCTGAACCTGAAGTTGTTCAGGAACCTCCCTTTGAAATTGTTGTTCATTTACCTGAACATCTGGACTTCAAATTTTGACATTCGGAAGTTGTTACCTCTCAGACATCAGTTACTGTTGAAAATACACTTTCATCAACATCAGAAATATTTTATGGACCTGACAGTCAAGTTCTTCCACCAGATTTCATTGCCATAGAGGAGGAATTAGTAGAAGATTCCACACCTGGACTCCCATTTCACTATGGAACTAGGCTTTATCTTTACCCTACTACTCCTGATTACTTTGCTTCATCTGATCCTACTTTCTTTCAAGTACCCGTCGAATCTTTAGGAAAACTTTTGGGCCAGTTAACTATGGCTGAACAACTGTTAACATCCCAAACTGTATCATTTGATGTAGTTGCAGCATAATCTTTTGTTGTATCTCCTTCGATGTTTTCTACCACACCTGAGTCGGACTTGTATGGTGAATCGTCTGTCCTGATTTGTTACCAATCATTGTCAAGAACCCACTCAGGGGTCACTTCTGCACCATGGTCATCACGCATGTCCTCTACCAGAATTTTACCTGGTTCTTCTCTAATGGGAACTCAATAGTTTGATCATGCACATCAGTATCAGGCTGGGCAATCTGGTCAACAAAGACCTGTGTATCCATTAAATACTGGATTGCCACCATATGGAGAGCAATATGCTTATTCATCGTATCCTCATTCCGAATGACAACCATAGGGTAATTTCCCACCATATTCAAGTAAACCTGGAATTAGAGTTTGTTAATGGAAACTAGCAATGCCAACTCAACCAAGGCTTGTGTATCCAACACAACCAATGCAAACTATTTCAACTATTCCTACTACACCTGTTGTTACTACTGTGCCACAGTCACAAGCTCAAACTGTTGTATCTCAACCGGTACAAACTAATCCTTCTCCCTTTCAACCACAAGTTTCAAGTCAAGAGGTTTAGGTTTCTCAAGTTGCTATACAACAACCACTTGTTTCTGGAGTTCAGCAACAATCTCAAGTTAGTATACCTTTATTTGGATTAACCCAGGCTTACACTGGTATAGTTGATTCACAACCACTTGTTTCTGGAGTTCAGCAACAACCTCAGGTTACTATACCTTTATTTGGATTAACCCAGGCTTACACTAGTATAGTTGATTCACAACCTTGTCAACCTTTCATTATCAATGGGAAACAATAGTTGGTTCAACAACTGTGGCTACCACAATTCCAACAACCCCAGTTCCAACCTCAATTTAGACTTTTTTCACAAGATCAACCTGGTTTTGGTCAATATCAAGCTTACCAAGGTCTTGGGCAACAAGTCTTTGCAGGTTATGGACAACCACAAATTTAGTCTGGTTATCAACAACCACCTTACACTGGTTTTGTTCAACAACCATACAAAGGTTACCAAATGCAGATGCCCTATGATGGTCTGCAGAGACCTATTACATAGGAAATTCCATCATATCCTGGGTATGCTCAACCTGAATTGAATCGAAACTTGCCATTCGTAGCAACTTTAGAATTACCATATTTAAACCGGCTCACTAATGATCCAATCTCATATGCACCTTGGTGGCCAATAATTCCGCATAAGTTACCATCTAATATTTCGAAGTTTAACAGAAATCCTGGAGAATACCCATCAAATCATGTTATGACCTTTCATTTATGATGTTCATCCAACACTTTGAATGATGATTCGATCAGACTTTGTCTTTTCCAAAGAACACTTACTGGTCTAGCTGCTAAATGGTACATTGAATTACCAAGAGATTCTTTCGGTAACTTCACCACTTTAGCCACTACCTTTTGACCCACTTCCAGTTACCTATTAGATACGAGACTGGAATAGAGCTCTTGACCAACTTTAAACATACTACTGCTACCCATATATCAGATAATATTTATGAGTGGCGACATCATCGTCGAATGGTTAAGACATATGTTCCCGATCAACTTTTAGCTGAGTGGTTCATAAAGTCCTTATTGCCATCAATCACCGAGGATGTGGCAAAAGGTGGAGTTTTCACAGAAGAGCAAGTTATTGCTCGTGCCCAATACTTGGATTTGATTTACACACAATCCAACACGCTCTATGATAAAATTCCCAATGCACCTAGACCAACTTACACTGTTCCACCACCTCCACAATCAAGTAAGGACTCTCATGCTGGCGACGGTGTGATCAGTTCTTCAAGCACATAGGCAGTAGGAAGACCATCTGGTCAAACTCTTGTTGTTTCCAATCAAGCTACCAATGCATCAGAAAACACTCATGCCTTAGAGATTAATGTTGTGTCATCTGACAAAGGCAAAAATCCAAAGCAACCAGGAGGTAAGAAAAAGGGGAAGAATAACAAAAAGAAACAAGAAAATTCCTCTCGAGATAAATCATTTGATTCCCCTACCATGGCTAGGAAATATCGTTATCCATGTCTAATATGTAATGATGAGCATTATACAAGAGATTGTCCACATCGCTCTGAAGTCTCTAAATTTTTAAAGACTTCAACTACATCAGTGATCCGGATTTAAACAGGAATGCAATAGATTATAGAGATAACCATAAATACAGAGATGTGATAACCATAAATATAGAGATGCAGCGGAAATAATACTTCATTTCGTTACTGTAGAATACTGAAATATGCTTACAACCAGAAATGGAAATAAACCAGCTAGGGCGATGGTAGCTTATCTCTGAGAAGAGATGCGGTGGCTACATGCCTCTGAACTGTTCTGAACTGTGTTACAATGAGGCTCGAAGGCCTATTTATTGTTGAGAAACAATGGAAAACCCTTCACATTCCAAAACCTAACCCTAGAAGATGAAACGCCAAACTGCGGGCCCTGTTTGGGTAAATTGGTACATCAACTTCCCGGGGTTGTAACTTTGGCATACGATAGCTCATTAGAAAGATCTATCCGAGAAATACCACTTTGGGAAGGGAAACATTGGCACATTGACTCATATTGCCCCCAGATTTCCCAAAAAACATCGTTTAGGGCCTCAAAACGGCTCTGGAAGTTCAGGACCTGAAAAACTGCTAAAGATAGTAAACTGTCCTACAATTTAGGAAACTGAAAAGATTGAAAGAGATAGTTGTGGGGGTCCAAATGGGATAGGTGGGTGGCCACCAACATCCACCTGGATCAATCAGTAGTATTGACATATCCGTTTCCAACCCCGAACACACACTTGGTTGCAATTGACCATGCTTCCACATCCCAAGTACTCATGTTATCCATCAAAAATCCACAAAACGATGTTTTGGTGTCAACAAGATACAAAGATTATGGAAATTCATCGTTGTCAAATAATTAGGCATTGATCAACCTAATACTTCAACTTGGACTTCATTTGAAGTTGTTCCACCAGTTGTACCTGAATTGACAATAAAACCACCAAAGGGAGTTGTGAACAAATCAACATTCTTCTCTCGTGCTCGAGTAGCTCAAAACTATAATATAGTGGAAGAGTTGGCTCAATCACCTTTCACTATGTCAACACTCAAGGTGTTGCAAAATTGTCCCGCCCAAAAATAAGCTTTATTATTAGCAATAGGTGAATAGATCCTACGGATTCAAATCTTGTGGTTTTTAACCATGTGGGATATTCACCACAGTTACCGGTGAAATTAGCTTTCCTAATTCAAGTAAAATCTCTCAATAAGAATGTTCACTGAACTATTATTGACGAGGGGGCATCTACTTGCATTATGTCCATGAGCTATTAGAAAACACTTGGTTCACTGCCATTGTCACAATCACCAACCACATTAAAAGCCTTTGATGGAAGAACATATACTCCATATGGGATTTTGAGTAACCTACAAATCGAACTAGGGGGCAAGACAATTACTATTGATGTTGAGGTAGTTGATAGACTCCTTGATTACAACATTTTACTAGGAAGGCCTTGGGTATATGTTATGGATGTTGTTGTTTCCACGTACTTTTGTACAATTGCATTCCCTTTCAAGGGTGGAATCACAGTCATTGATCAGCTAGCCTTCTTCTCCAATAGTTCACAGGTTACGAGAAGCATTCCGTTGATACACGAAAACCCATTGTCACTTCAAAGTGTTGGAGTAGGTCTCCTTAAAGATCCTTCCCTAATGGGCACTTTCACCCTCCTGTCACCATCTGGTTTGGCAAAAGTGGCAAGAGTAGAGCCTTGCAACATGATTTCTTCTACATCATCTGATTTTACAAGGATTTCCAACCACTTTGAAATTGATGGTCATAGTGAGGTGTGTCGTTAAGCCCCACTGAATCATCATAGCAATCAATCTTTCGGGCTTGTGTGGCAAACCCAAATCCGCACTCAACAATTTTATGGGTAGACAGAATGTTAGAATATGGTACCTCCTCAGATCTTTTTTCATGTATACATTTTATGGATGAAGGAATCGTCAAATAAATGATGATAGGAGAGGCACCGTGAGAGGATTATCGTCATCGTTCCCACCTTCGAGATGACAATGAATATTATTCAAAAGAACTAAATCACCCATCGATCATTGATTTCTTGTCAAATTCTATAAATAATGTAGATTATGAGCGTAATTTGTCAAACATAGAAGAAACAATTTCTATAAACATTTCCACCAAGCCTAACATTGTAGAAAACATTCATGTCAGAAAATCCTATTCTCCATTGGAACTTGATAATTACTGTTCTCTTTTTCATGAATTTCGAGATATTTTTGCATGGCCTTATGAGGAGATGTTGGGCATTGACTCAAGTATTGTTGAACATGAGATTAAAATGTACCCTGATGTTAAACCAGTACGATAGCGGCTTTGACTTGTTCATCCTAAGAAATCTGCTGCCATTAAAGCAGAGGTTGAAAAATTTTTGCGTGCTGGCTTCATTTTCCCTGTTCCTCTTACTGATTGGGTATCTAATATTGTTCTAGTGATGAAAAAACAAGGGACAATTTGAGTGTGCGTCGATTATAGGGATGTAAACCAAGCATGTCCAAAGGACAATTATCCTACACCTTTTATTGACCAGATTATTGATGAATGTGTCAGATGTGAAATCTTTTCTTTCATCGATGAATTTTCCGGCTACAATCAAATCAATATCTGCCCACAGGACCAATCGAAAACTGCTTTTATTTATCCATGGGGCACATTTTACTATCAAAATTTGCCTTTTGGGTTGAAGAATGTAGGGGCTACATTTCAAAGGGCGATGAATTATGCCTTCCATGACATCAAGCACATTGTTCAACCTTATCTTGATGATTTGCCTGCATTCACGAAAACGGACTTATCACCTGCAACATTTGAGAGCAATATTCTTACGGTGTCGACACTACAAGATAAGACTCAATCCACATAAATGTGTGTTTTGTGTTGGCTCTGGTCGATTGCTTGGATTCGTAGTTTCAAAATATAGAATTTGACTTGATCCCATTAAGGTTCAGGCAATCCTTGACTTTCCTCCACCTTCAAACTTGTTACAAATACAGAGACTTCAAGGGAAGGCAAACTTTCTGAGGAGGTTCATTCCAAACTATGCTGAATTAGCTAAAGTTTATGCACGTCATTGAAGAAAGGGGTACCCTTCCATTGGAACCAAGTTGCGCAAGCTTCTTTTGATGCTCTCAAAGACTCCCTGATTAGAGCATCATTAGTGTATGCCCCAAACTATCAAAAAGACTTTTACCTATATCTCACCGCTGTAGATACAACCATTGGTATGGTTTTAGTTCAAGGAGAAAGTGGAATTGAAAATCCTATTTATTATTTGAGTCGTAATCTCAACGATACAGAAAGTAACTATTCACATGTCGAAAAGTTAGCCTTGGCAGTCGTTCAAGTTGTGCAAAGATTTCATCATTACATCCTCCTCCGCAAAACTACCATTATATCAGATTGCAACCCTATGACATACATTTTGTCACGTCAATTGCTAGGTGGCAAGTAGTTTAAATGGATAGTTATCTTGCAAGAGTTTGATTTTGAATTCATCAAGTCTAAATCAAAGAAATATCTTGTCTTTGTTGAGTTACTTTGCGATCTTCCCTCATCCTCCAATGATTTAACATCAGAAGCATCAATCTTGGATAAGTCTCTATTTATTATCCTGTCAAGTGATCCATGGTATGGAGATACTGATTTATCTCCAGACCAAAGTTTTTTGGCCTAATACCTCTCACTCTGAACAATGACGTACTCGATACCAAGCCAAATATTATCTAATCATTGGTGATGCACTTTATCGTCGTGGTATCGATACAATTTTACGTAGGTTCCTTACTCATGAGGAGGCCTAAAAATCTTTGAATGAGTGTCATTCAGGTGCTTGTGGGGGGTATTTATCTGGTTATGCAACTGCACAGAAAATTCTGTGTTCTAGTTACTTCTGGCCAACCATATTCAAAGATTGCATTCTTGCTGTCAGAAGTTGCCATGCTTGCCAGATATTTGACTGTAAAACCAGATTACCACCTACACCACTGCATCCAGTCATTGTTGTTGGCCCATTCACAAAATGGGGCATTGAATTTATGACATTTAACCCCACCTCGGCCGGGGGGCATGGGTATATTATAGTTGTTGTGACTATTTTACCAAATGGGTCGAGGCGATGCTAACATTGAAAAAAAGTGGCGAAACAGCTTCTTTGTTTTTCTTCAACCATGTGGTTGCCAGATTTGGTGTATCACAAGCTATAGTTACAAATCATGGGTTTCATTTTTGCAATCACATGATGGTCGAATTAACTGTCACATGATAGTTCTACTCCATACTACCTGCAAGCTAATGGACAAGTTGAGGCTATCAACAAAGTCCTTAAACGTATGTTGCAAATAATGGTTGGAGTTCATAAAAGGAATTGGCATTTAATCTTGTACTTGGCTTTGTGGTCATATCGAACCTTGGTGAGATATGCGACCGGATTTACACCCTTCCAGTTGGTGTATGGTTTGGAAGCAGTCTTACCAATCCAATGTGAAATCTCATCTCTCAAACTCATGATTGACCTGCTACCTGACAATTCTGAGGAAGAAGCGCATTTCTTGGAGTTAATCCATCTGGATGAAACTCATCATGATGTCATAGTGGCTAACGAGGCGCATAAAAAATGTATCAAGGCGTAATATCATAAAAATGTCAAGCCTCGTATCTTCTCAGAAGGTGACCTGGTCTTGCTTTTACAGTTAAGAGTCTGATAAACTTGGAGTGGGAAAATATGAACCACTATGGATGGGCCCTTATATTTTTAAACGTGTTTTGAGGAAAGGTGCCTACGAGTTAGTGGACTATGATGGGATTCCATTGTCGTAGCCCCGAAATGGGTTGTACATTAAATGTTACTATGCTTAGTTAAGTGTAGTAAAACTCACTGTATATATGCTTTGATTGCATTTGTGTGTGTTTCTTTTAGAGTTCTTGTTTGGTTAAGTAATCCACTTCGCATTTGTTGCAGATGTCGAAATTTTTGGAACCATTTGTTGGTTATGCCAATGGAGCTAGTCGTAGTACGTATAATTTATCTTCTGCAACATGGGCCATTTTCGCTCCAAGCGGTGAGTTAGTGAGTTTTCGAGGGATATGTATTGGACAATCAACAAACAATATTGCTAAGTATAGCGCATTGATTGAACTCCTCTCTAATGCCATTTCACTTGGCATACATTGAATCATCATTAGGCTGGACTCACAACTTGTTGTACTACAACTTACTGACGTTTATACTGTTCGAAACCCAACAATTCATCGCATGTTCCTTAGAGTTTGTATTTTGGAAAGATATTTTGAGTTTATTCAAAATCAACATATTTCCAGGAATCTAAACACATTAACTGACTCTTTAGCGAATTATGTGTTAAATAGACATTTGCGACATATGTAAAGTAAACATTTTCAACTCACATCTTCATTTGAATAGGATTGCATCATTTAACCATAATAAAACTTTGAAAGTAAAATATATAGTTGTATATAAGTTCTTACAAACAGTTTGTGTCCAAGACAAAAATTGGTCATCTGACCCAAAAAACTCAAAAATGTATGCATAAAATATCCAAGTAGACTAGTGTTGTTCATGATAACAGGTCACAGCCTGCGTTATCATGCGTAGGAGTCTCATCCAATGACTCGACATGCCAATGGTATGGCACTCTAATCACATAGGTAACTCCTCGATCCGGATATCCAGAATAACTAGGGTAAAACCCTCTATGTGATCCTGTAGCTTGGCCAATGTCTTTGCTAAATCCAAGTCTTGGAGAACTGCTCTCCCAACAGCTCTCTGTACTGGCACACCTACCTCTTATTAGTGTCCCATAGGTTGAACAGGTCCAACATCTGCATACATATAAAAATTGTTTGTTTAGTCTTGGAAATAATATAAAAAAAACACAAAAAAGTAGAAACTTTTAAAGGAAAAAACACTTTGGTCAAACAATTTTCCAATAGCACTCCACTGCGCTCCAACTGGTAACATCTGATCTGGATCACCATGGAAATCCATTCCTGAGTATGGATATTCTGCGAAGGCCATGTCTTTTCAGTCAAACCACTCAAAGAAATCATGGGTAAATGAGATCAATGAATGGCTAACATGCCTATCCATACAATCTACCCACCTCTGCATCCATGGGTCTCTAGGTCTAGGTACTCCCAGTGAGATGAGTTGTGGCTACATGAGTGGAATTCTCTCCAAGGCAAAAGAAATCAAGATGGACCCATAGCTGAATTTTTTTTCTTTCCATTCTTTACATTGGCCAGTTGTTCTTTCATGGATCAAAAAACTGCCTCACACTAGTTGAACACTTTTGGCTCCAAACGCTCTAACACATACTGCATATATGACATGTTTTCCAAGTGTAATGTCACACTGCTAGCCAGTTTGGTGAGGGTAAAAAGGATTGTTGTCAACGGTAAATCACTAACATCCCTGATGTTAATCTTTCCATCTCTGCTAGGTTGAGCTCCTTCCCAGTAGAACTGTCATATATAGTCTCTCATTGATTCACCTCCTCTGGTAAATCCTAATAGTGAGATGCGGGCACTCCGCTTCGACAGTCCAGTCAAAAATTAAATTTCATTGATGGTAAAAGGGATTACTTTTCCCCTAATATGAAAGACCTGATTGGTAGGATCCCAAGAATGAAAAAGGAACTGTAAAAGCTCAATTTGTTGCCGCATGCTAGATAATTGAAAATACTTGAGTAACCCACAATTCCTTATGGAATCAATTGTTCCCTGATTATTTAGGGAAATCATAACTTGTTCTTCATGTTCTCATTCTCTCCATATAATCACCATTTTGATCCGATGAATTTTTGCAATGCAACCATTAGACAAATTAGGATCCATTTTTTGCAAAAAACAGTGGAAAATTTAGGAGAAAACAACTGTAAAAATTTGGTTTTTGCGCCCATTGCACCCCTCCCTTAGAGACAATGTGCTACAATGCATATAGCCTTCTAGGTGTGTGCAATGCAGTGCACCTTTCGATATTGAAAGGGTGCGCTAATCCAGAGTTTGAAAAATGAAACACTAGGGGCCTCAAAAACCCAAACTTTTTGCTTAAAACTGAAAATAAATGGAATAAAATGAAAGAGAATGTGGATAGCTCCTACTTGGTCCAGACGACACGAGAAACGGTCCACTAAATCCTCTATAATCAGTGAGTGAACTTTGAGGTAAAAAACTTCTCCAGAGCACCAAAGTCAAAGGGTAAAAGTGAAATGGTAAAACTGAATGATAAACTTGTTTTTATGTTTATTTCTTTCACATTAATCGAGTAAACATTATTTTTTATTCATTTTATCCATGAATAGATACTTTTAATCCACTTTGATGGAGTTTTGAGTAGGTTTAATTGCTGAAAAATAGAATTCAACGTGCTCAAGTGTAAATTGAACATCTTTGACCACAAAGCAAACTTTTTCTCTTTTTCGAGCTTTGTTAAAAAACGAAAAAGGAACCCCCTTGGAGTCCTCTTTAAAATCTTTTTAGACTCTCTAAATATGAAAAGATTGTTGAGTGCTTGTCTATTCTAGCTCGTTAAATGATTGGAAACGATATCTCTCTTGTATTAGTTTACACATTTTCGGACTTGAGAGATTATTTTACGAAAAAGAACTTGTGGAGTTTCTTTTCATCCCTTTTCAAACTCTTTAAACATGAAAAGGAACGAGTTGTATTTGTTGTTAAACTCGTTAAAGACATCAAATAATGACAAACTTGTCCATCAAGACAAGGCTGAGTTTCACTTTCGCTAAACTCGTTAAAGCATCAAATAGCGATGGATTCACCTGAAGGGTGAAATTATACAACAAGCATATGTTATCCTCCTCAACCTTGATAAAAAATAAAGAGTTACTGGTCAGCAATGACTAGGAAAAATGGAAAAAGTCGAGAAAACTTTATGGTAGTAAGTCGCTCTTGAACATGACACTTTCACCTCATCACTGTGACTATGTGAGTTGGGTCATTCAACTTGATGGTTATCACACCATTGGTTACTTTCTTTTGGGTCAATGCTACCATTTCATATTAGTGTCACTGACATGTTCAAGAGAAGTCATTCAGTTCAAACTTCATCCTTTGCAATACCGTAGACCTTCATTTTCATGACCACCATTCCTAAACCTTGTGTCATGAGTCAATGTTTCATCTCCAAAATCATTTATCTCATTTCGTGTCATATATGTGGGATACATCAAGGCACTCCTGCAACGAGTTGCTTCTTGTCGACATCAACACATCATCCAAGAAGTTAACTTAGAAACACCCCTTCAGTACCTTGAAGCTTGCATACATCAATGGTAGGTTTCTCACTTCCGCCAATAGGTTGACATCACTAGCCTTCGACCGAAAGCCTTTGCATGGTGTTCGACATCAAATCATTTGAAAGAGACCTTTGTCGACGCGTTTCGAACCAACTAGTGTGGTTCATCGTCAGGACAAGTTATCCTGACGATGAACCACACCTAGTTGGTTCGAAACGCGTCGACAAAGGTCTCTTTCATGTGATTTACGCCGAAACTCTTCTTATAACTATGATGAATCACAGAAGCCTCAATTCTACAATCAAATCATTTATTCACACCATGCAAAATGTATTGTAGTACCTTGAAGGTCATTATCATTATTAGTGATTCTTCTTGTGTATGGTAATGACTTACATCATTGGCTGGTAATCTGACGATGTCTTTCCATGTTCGACTTCAGAACATCTATTCACATGGTTAGACTTGTACTTGAGCAAAATATTGAATTAGATTTAAGACCCCGAATCTAATTTCATCCATCCAGGTTGTGATATTTTTAGGAGTACTAAGTCAAATGTACAATGGCCTTACATTCATATTCAACCATTCATGGGTCTATATCTGTAGACGACTATATTTGTACATGTAATGAAATTTTATAAGTTCAGCATGGGTATGACTTCCCTTAGCTAGTTCATGAGAAAAATCAAATTATCATGATATATGTATTGTAATTGATGTAGGTCACTTTCCATTTCGAAACCTCCTCTCCTCGTGATAAAGCATTTCACTCAACCTATATATTCACGACTTCATGCTTTAGGGGGAACATCAACCCCAACTTATAGATTGATACTATTAGGGCCCATCAACCCCTAATGTAGTTGTTACATGCCCTAAAGAAGTTAGTCATCAGAATGCCTCACTTCTCAAGAAGTTCCATCATTGAAAACATCCAAAAACTGCCTCTAAGAAGATCAACGCAGGTAGACCTTCATTAGGGTGTGCTGCAATGCAAACCATACACTGTCAGGGTGCTATGCAGCACACTTGGTCCCTCTTTGGCCTGCGCTGGGCGAATTTGAGCAAATTTCCGTGAGGGTTTGAAAGATTCCTTATCCATTGGATGCCTCTAGAAGTTTCTCAAAACTACCCACTCCTTTTATTTTTCATTTGGATGATGAAGGGAGTTAAGGAACATCAAATCCCTTTATCCATTCTTCCATGGAATTGATTTCTAAATATAATAGGGAATTAATTATCACCATTGATAGCATAACTTCCTTCATTCACCTATAAAAATACCACTCATCTAAGTGATCAGGGGCTGGAAATTATTGAATGGTAGGGAGATGCTGTTGATATGAGTTTTGAGTTGATTGCAAGTATTGTAATGGTGTCAAAGTGTCTTGCTTGTTGTGAGGAGAGGATTGGATTGAATTGGAGGAGTGATGCTAAATCAGGCAAATTGGGTTGTTGTTCTTCCTTAATAAAGTATTCAAAGCTTTTCCATATGCTTGTATTGTCTTTTGATGCTTTCATATGCTTATCATGTACTTGATTCCATGTTATGTTTAATCAATAGATCATTATCATATGCTTTGATGGGTTCTTGTTTCTGTTTGTGTGCAGGTACTTCTCAAGCAGCTTAAGTACGGGAAGGAGCAATAGAATCGGTCAAGGGAGATAAGGAAAAAGCGGAAGCTACAAGTAGGTTCTATATTCTCTTATTTTATCTATTGTTTATAGAAAAGGTAGAGAATGTTTTGTACTATTGTTTCTAGATTAAGCTACTAGTCTAGAGGGATTAGGCGTTTATCCAAGAACACTAAAACTTCCCAAAATAATAGGTCCAAGGATCTAAATGAAAAATTGGGTTCCAATTCCCCTAGTACATGGTGTACTACATCACCTACTAGATCATCAGTAAATGATTGCATGGAATAGGTAGCCACGTAATTAACTTGTGGCGGGGGTGATACTTCTTGCATATGAGAACCACTTAGGGATGATGGTTGAGTGGGAGTTGATTCAGGATCAATGAATATAAGTTGATCAATGATCAAAATTCTTATGTCATGTGAGAAAAAAATCACTCGAAAGAGAGAAGAGAAAAGAGATCCCATGACATAAACATAGTCACGGCCAAGGAGTAGATTAAAATCCAATGGGCCTTGGACAACCATCACATCTGTATAGATAGTCTTTCCTCCCAAACTAATAGGAAGCTTAGGAAGGATCCCTAATGGTTGACTAGTTCCTCTATTAAAAGCTAACAGATTCTAGGTGACAGGAACAAGCTGAGGAGTACTAAAAGATTGCCAAGTAGTTGAGGACATAATACTAACAGATTCACCCTCGTCTATGACAGTGCTAGGAATGACCATATGGTAAGCTTGTATTGTAATATGGAAAGGCACATAAGATGGAAGGAGATATCTTGTCAGTCAACTCCAATCAAAAGAAATGACTAAACTACTCAGAGGGTGTGTCATAGGAACGTGAGATCTGCCTCCTTGCTCTATGGGAATAGGATAAATTCTCTCATTCACCTCGGCAACGAGAGGATTTCCCTCCAGTTCATTCGAAACTAAAGAAACTAGAAGAACCTGAGCAATATGAGGTTCACTCTCTACCGGAAAGGTACGGTTAACTAAATATGGAGCCAAGTCTACTGTTTCCTCAACCAATGGTTGATCGAGAATGGACTCATGTGACTCACTTTCAGAGAGATTTTGGTTGAGCAAATATGAATTTTGATCAATCACTTGATCAACTAGCAAAGGATTTGGGGAAAACTTTCGGTACCTAGTCGGAAGATGGGGTTGAGAATTTGTAAGGTTTTCCAACTCTTTGGAAGCTTCATCCATAAGAGGACAAATGTGAATAGGATGATTACCTTCAAACAAATTACGAGGAAATTTGACCTTTCCATTTTTCCCATGAGCTTTACTGGTTAAAGGTTTATCACTAGCATGATCGCCAGAGGCTGATGAAAAAGGTCGATGTGAACCTATGGACCACACTTCTAAGACCTTCGGAATACCAGGACAATTCTGAAGAAGGTGGTCACCCTTACATAACATGACTGATTTGTTGCCCCCTTGCTTATTTGGCTTCTTCTTCATCATCCTCTTCTTCTTCTTCTTAGATTCTTGGTTACTAGAATCCAAACTTTCACTAGGCGAAGAGGAAGAACAGGGTGAAGAAATGGGCGAAGAAGGCGAGGGGTCAACTTTAGGATGAACATGAGGTTGATATTATTCAGGTGTAGGAGAACTTGGTTGAAAATAAGTTTGGACACTCGAAACCATCAAGGTAGAAAACAACCAAACTAGAAGACCAATGGTTAATCCAGGAAGGGACAACATTGCCATATAGGGCGCACCAGTATTTCCAAAAGAAGGAAAAGGACTAGGATTCCCATCAAAGGGATTTCCTTGACTGGTAGAGTCGAGAAATGTTGCCATTGGTATCAACCTAATATGTACTAAGGATTATTTCCATAGGAAGGATGTTGTTATCCGATCAATTAATTTTTAGAATTTGAAACAAAAACTTGGCATTTTCATGTTTTAAGAGTCGATAAAAGGACGAAAAGGTGACTCTAGTCGATTTCTTTGGTTTAGCGAGCTCAAAACCATGATTTTAACCTACAAGAATCAACGTGATTGTCTAACTAGCAACTAACGCCATAAGGGGTTGTGGCGCGACTGTTCAAGAGGAACTCGTGTTGGTCGGTGCTACTATTAGCAAAATAACAACGCTGATCGAGGGATTCAAAGAAAAAAAATATTCCACAAACCAAAACCAGACATGTCACTCTAAATTAAAGAATCAAAGCAGTAGATAACATAAAGTACATATTACAAAAAAGAAAGAGTGATGTGACAAAAGTCGTCACAAATCATGAAATGAAAAACAATCCAAAGAGAGCGATGGATCCCTAGAAGATTCGCCAATTTGTGGAGTAGGAAGATTCTCTTCATGGACAGAGACAATCCTTCTAGCCCAGGTTAGAGGTTCTAGCCACAAAAAATACAATCTGAGATAAGTTCCCTTAGATTGAGAATGGATAATATCCTACTTCTTGTATCACTTATCCTTGTTTGATGAAGTCCTTGTGTATTTGCTCCAACGGTCAACTACTTAATGTTAATCAAGCACCTGAAAAAAATAGACAATAATGCAAAGCACACATGATAGCATACAATAAATTCAACCTACTTAAGAGGCTAAGGAGTCTTAAGCTACCAAATACCCTATGTGATTGATATAGGAAACAAAATATTAGTTGTATTATTATGACAAAAAGGAAAGTACAACCTTTTCCTTAGCGTTGCAGGTTTCCTTCGACGTGTCCAAGTTCCAGCATCACTATTAGCATCTCATGTTTCACCTTAAACAATATAAGTTCAAGGCTTCTTCCTCTTTGCTCCAAACCAAACAAACTACAAACTTATTCTCCCTTTGCAAGCGTGAACTAGAAGGCTAAGGCTATCAAGAGTTGTTTAGGATAACAAGATTTTGGAGATTATTCAAGCCCTTCCATTAACTAGCTGAGGTTGGAATAAGAGAAGTTTATATAGCTTGAGAGAGGGAACATGGATTCTCTTATGATGGGAGAGGTCTCATCCCTTTTGGTTTCTTCCATTTTAATAGGGGAAAGGAGCCCAAACAATGTCTCTTGACTCTATCTTGACTAACCATTTACTAGATTTCCATTCACGAAGCTTCCAGACCTAGAAGCTTCGACTCTATTTTTTAAAAAAATTCCAAAAGAGGGTCAACGCGGGTAATGGATGGATACAATCACTAATCAACACTAGGCTCAGTGTTAAACTCTGCAAATCATCACGGGGAAGAAATGGAGGGATAATGTTGACCTTTAAAGCTGAGTTTGAAGGAATATCCTCTAGAAATGATGTAAGAGGGAAGTGTTCTGTAGATGAAGAGAGATGTAAAGACGTGTTCTTCATGATAGGAAAACACATGAGATTCATTGTAGATGTCCTCCAGGATCGAGGAATGGGGAGTACATGGAAAGTGAAAAAATGTTGTGTAACACTCCGATGGATGGTTCAATATTCTTGCAAATTAGATAATCAACTAGGGTGGCTTGAAAACCATTGAAACTCACCACCACTAGCTAGGGCGTATATTTCAACATCAAAATTGGGAAATAACAAGGGTTTTGCTTTATCTTAGTAAGCTACTTGAGCTCCTTAACAAATTCACCAATAATTCTTCACATATCTCCCCTTAAGCTCCTTATCTATTTATAATATTTCCTCCTCTGAAAACCATGGGTGGTGAGCAAAAACCATGGGTCACTTTATCTTTCTAAAATGACTTGTTACCATCATGCTTTAATTATTTATTACTTTATTTTGTTGACACCCTTGTTTCCTGTCAATATCCCATGGGATAAAGATAGCCTATGACTCAAAACCTCTCATGCTCATATGAATTGAAAAGGGACATTATAGTCCTCCCTTCTCGAACTTGCTTGTCCTCAAGAAACTACAAGTTGGGATGCTACAACATGTATTCACCTTTCCATGTAGCATCTTCCACTAACAAGTCCTTCCATTTAATTAAATACTTCTGGATGACTCTACTCCTCAACTTCATTTCCCTTATGTCCATGACCTCCTTTGGAATGAGAACCAATTGCCCTTCCTCGTCAAGTGGAGGAATATTCGATGTGGCCTTGATCTGCTAATCAAGCACCTTTTTAAGGAAACATGCATGGAAAACATTGTGAATCTTGCTTTATTTTGGAAATTATATTTCATAAGCAACCTCCCCAATCTTCCTGATCACCTTGTAAGGTCCATAGAATCATGGATTTAATTTCTCGGATTTAATTTCTCATAGCCACTCTTATTTAAGGATGATTTTCTATATGGTTGAAGTCTTAAGAAAACAATATCCCCCTCATAGAATCTGCACTTCACCCTATGGCAATTTGCATACATATTCTACGGATTTTGGGTTACTTGTAGGTTCTTCTTCAAGATTCTATGAATATCTTGGTTCTCCTGCAAGCAATCCATGGTCATTGGTGCCCTGCTATATCGTAGTGCCATCTCAATGCATGTGGGAGTGTTTATGGAAAAAATTGACCATAATCAACATCAAGGAAATCACCTAGTTAGGGCCCCAATTAGACCCTTATATGTTTGGAATGGTGATTTCGACTAGTTGAATGGGTTCTAGTTACCCCTCACTCTCCATTTGATTTATGTTATTTTTCGTTATTGTCAACAAGAAGAGGCATAAGACTTACCCTCTTGTAGCATGATTGTAAGAAGGTAGTCTATAAGTTGATATATGGGCTCAACCAAGCCACCAAGGATATTGATCCCACGAAAGGATACTTCTACTAAGATTTCATAAATGCAAATGCAAATGCAATCTAACCTAAAATGTAGATAACAAAATTAAATCCTAATCTATCATAATTAGGAAAATATGTAAACCTCTTCCCAATCAAGAGCAAGAAAATGTGACATGGACCAACTTGAACCTAAAATAAAATAAAGCTCATTGCCGAGAGAAAATAGTTCTAGGAATTGTTATTGCTTAGGAAGATATGAACATAAAATTATCTAATAAATAGTTATTAGATCTCTATATACATATATTTAGATTTAAGTGATATTTATATTTGAGTCAATAGATTGTGTTAAACTACATAAATAAATACTGTAGAACAACAAGAATAAAAAAATAGCAAATATGACATTAAGTTGATAGATAGCTAACAACCTAATGCATAAAATCCTGCTCAAATGTAATATTCAGCTCTAAATCTATCTCTATTCAACCTTGCAAGATAGCTTAACAATGATTAAAATAAACATAAACTATTCTAATCTAATAATAGTGTTGGAAAATATAATCATACCCATCAAACAGAGGGTAATCAAGAACTGAATGATCTCTTTATTAAGTCTCCAAAAAAGGCAGTGGTGCTCAATAATCGCTACAACAAAGATTTTTCTCCTTTTTGGTCCAAAAATTAACTAATTTCCTACAAGAAAAAAAAGGTCTCCTACAATAATGCAAAAATCTTCTTTTGCATACAAATTGGAACCCTTGGTTCATACATAGAGCTCATGTATATAATTTTACAAATCATATCCAAAAAAAGAATATGTTTCAATGACAGTTGAATAAAAATCTAGAGATCTAAATTGGGAGATAGAAAAATCTACTTGGTTCTTTGTTTCTCCAATCTCTTTCCTTTGAAGCTCCAGGTCATGATAACATTAACCAATCAAACAAAATCACAAAAATATGATTAAAAATATATTGAATTTTCAAACAAAATATATCCCGCTAATCGGTGGGACAAGACAAGATATTTTTCGTTATTAGTCCTTGCCATCTGGCAATGGCATGGGACTCTAGTAATTATTTTTAGGTCATTTGAAATTAGTTGGTTCTGTTTTTTTGAAGATTTTTAATTTCATGTTAGTTTATTTAAGTTCTCATTCAATTGATGGTCTTATTTGGCCTCTTCCCGAGGTGGAAAAGACTAGACCATAGGTTATTCTCGTTTTAGGCAGTTCATTATTAGTTACTGTTTTGGACTACTGAACTAATGTTAACATTAGTTTGAGTTGCTTGTAGGTTGGCTTACTGGTTTATTTGTAGGTTGGCTTATTGGTTGTAGTTAGCTTGCAGGTTGTTATGTGTATCTGTGCATGCAAATGGAGGTGCATTGGTGGACTTCCTGAAACTTCCTTTGCCTCGTCTTTCTCTTGCCCTTCCTAGATTCTTGCCTCGTTTTTCTCCTACCTTCCTAGATTCTTGCCTCATCTTTCTCTTTCCCTTCCTAGGTTCCTGGATGCTCTGGTCAGAAGGGTCTTCCCGAATGGAGTGTGAGGGCAACCTTTAAGGGAGGGGTGTTCTTGGATGCTCTGGTCAGAAGGGTCTTCCTAAATGTAGTGTGAGGGCAGCCTTGAAGGGAGGGGTAGTTAACAGCTGAACCATTGTAAGAATGAGAGCTTGTTCCAACCTTTAGCCCTATCTTTGGAAACCTAACCTACTCTAGACCTCCTCATAGCAGCTACATCCAGACAATGGCTTTCGAAATAAGGATACTGGGCGAGACGAAGGGATGTAAGGAGCTGGTACATGAAGGAATACAAGTGTTGGAAGGGACCCTAGGTGAGACGATGATGGCAGTGGTGGCTTGATCCCTAATTAGGACCGGAAAGGATGTCGCGGGTGCTATTTCCTCCTCTGGTCATTCCCCAGTAGAGCAGGAGGCCCTGAATCTATAAGTAAGATGGCATGACTGACACTACATAATTTTGAGAACAAGTGATGGAGCAAATCATGCCGGAGCTGAGTACTCCATTCCTCGTGGGCCTGTGTTATTGTGAAATAAAGGCCCTCTTTCCCTCCCTCTCATGATGGCTTGGTTTTTACCTTGGTACACCGTTAGGGTGAGCCGTGTCCAGGTCAACCCAACCCTGAGCTTTGCTCAGGTATTTGAAACAAATAGTGGGTATTTCCGGTCAGATTAGACCCTGAGAATCTTACCCCGCAGCTTCGCTCCTTTCTACTTCCTCCATCCGTGTTTGCATGCTCTTAAAGACTTACGGTGCCTACATTGATCGGCCCCAGGTGCAGATGGCAGAGTGTTCGTTCCTTTCTACAGGCAGATTGAAGGAAACAGGTTGTGGGTGTAGTGTTGGCATGGTTTGAGCCAGTGTTCCAGTAGCCTAGCTCAAATATCACTGCTAGGGCCTACTTTCAAACCCTGAACTGCACTCTGGATTGGAATCTCTGTGGGACGGAGAGAAGGAAGTGAACACATAGGAGAGACAAAGGGGAATGCAGTTGGGATATGGATTTGTGTGTAGCTCAGGGAAGGTGCCTGACAACAGTAGTACCTGGCATTGTTTTGGGGCTTGTATTAATGGTTGCTCACTCATCATCTGAATAGGCAGTGCTCACTCATCATCTAAACAGGCAAGGAACTTAGACATTTAAATAGCTAACAGCGTAAACATCTGAGCTAGCCGCTAAGGTAGCAATAAGAGCAATGGTGCTAAACAGGGAATATGACATCCATTTGGGAAGCTATGACATCTGTGTTGGTTAACCTGCAAGGCTGATTTGATGGAGGTTAACATAAATCAGATCATTTATACGTGTTAGTTGATAATAATTCATTGTTAACACATTTCATTCTATTCAATTTATCCATGCAGCATTGACATACGTGTAAGTTACTTTTGTTGTTATATAATAAAGTTAAAAATCATTTAGTGGTGACCTGAGCGCTTCCACTATTGTTTTTTCTTCCGCTCGACTTCATTGGTTTATATCAGATAGGTAAAAGCATTACTAATTAAATATTATTAGTGATTAAATTGTTCGCATAGGGTCGCTGTATGTTCTTTGGAAGTATTAGGGTTTTTCAAATTGTGAAGGTATTGTTTATGTTATCACATTTTATTGACATATTTTTCCCATTATTTTAGATAATTTTCCTCCAATTGTGAAAGTATGGATGCATTTCATTCCGTAGTATATCCAGTGCCATACCCTCTTTTAATGTTGTATCCAGTGAACATTTTATTTTGCTTGCATGATAAAGTCTCTAATTTTGTTGTCGGACATATGTTGCAGATAAAAACATGGTCTTTATTATCTTATTAAGAATAAGCTTACCATGGCTTGATTTTCTATGATTGCATCTTTTTCATGTAGATTTGGTTATTGCTCACACCATCTGGATATCAAATAGCCAATCTCTGAATTTAGATTTTAGATTCATCCCTATGGTTCTGCTTCTAGTAGTGGGAAAATTCTCCTAAAGAATGAGGTACATGACCAAGAGATGAGGATATAATTTATACATGTCATACATTATTTTCATGCTATGATTTTAATGACTAACAACAACCATAACTTCTACAAAGCTTAAATAAGATGAAAGCAGAATTAGGTATAACAACATGGTTGTACTCATTCATTAAGCTGAACACATTCAATATAAAGAGACTTGATTCAATTTTAGCGAGAATTATACACTCTGCCCTCCCTCTCAACAATCTAAAAATATAAAATCACAAGTTCTAACAAAAGCTACTGTGTTTTCTTGGGTCAATCATGTTCTACTTCATTATAACCATAGGCATACTTGAAGTTCATGCCAAGAATCAATCAAGAATATTTGTGAGCATGTATATTGTGTTTTTTCTTTCTTTCCTCCTTGATAATGCGATATGTAGAAGCTTAGAACACTACCACCCTATGTCTATGGGTGTGCCTGTAGCTTTTGAGGCATTCCTTTCTTTCTAGATTTTAAAAAAATTGTATAACTTGGATCTTTTGGGACTCTGTTGTTATTCAATTTCATTCAAGTTTGAAACCAAATTAATAGAAATATCCATGAGTTTTTTGGCAGCTCCCTTGTTCCTTTCACACAATTTTTATCTATTTTACAATGCCTAGAGTAGCTACAATTTGGTGAATCTCTAACTAATCCGAAGAGAAAAATAGAAGGACTTCCCAGCCATTGCCCTTCTTCCTTGGGCCAAAGGAGTCAGGAGTTGATGGGGTGAGACGTTACAACTGTATTGGTATCCCAATGCCACTGCCCACCATTTGTCAGACATTTGACAAGAAAATTGTTCAATCATTGAGTTGAGGCCTCCATCTTTGGTTAGTGCCCACTACCTTTGAACTTCCTTCCCAAGTGTTCCTTTCTTAATGGATCATACCAATTCCAACAAACGTGGGTGTAGTAGATGCTAAAATTTTCCTCTAAATAGAGCTTAGATTATTGCAGAGTCCTTTTCTTGGTCCTTCCATATGTAAATTCTATTATAAATCAAGTGAGAGCTTGAACTAGCAAAGACATAAGCTTATAACACTGACGATAAAATTGATGTTAAATTTGCGTTGTGCATCATAAATATGAAAAACATCCATAGTAAAAAGAGTAAACATTATTAGGCCATTAACCTTTACCAATAAATAAAAACTATCTGGATTTGGATCTTCTTGAACTAAATCTGTTTGAACCGCTGCTTATACCTTTGCTGCTGGATAATTGACTAGTTCTGGTCATGGATTGGCCTCTCGAATAACCGACTCTTCCATCTGTCCTCACCTCTTCCTATGTATTTGACCTATATATGGAAATGTGAAAAGAAGCTTTGTGCCTACATAAGCTCCGGGACCATAACTGGTTCAAATGCATATGCTACTATTGGCTCTGTAACTCAAAGGGACGGAGTCGCTCATCCATCTTATGGGTGAGGGACCATGGTTGTACAGAGGGGCTTATCGAATTGGATATAGTTATATTTTATTAAAGAAACCTGGCTTCCTAAAAAAATACGAACAAACCACACTCTATGGATAGGAATGATAGGCTAATGTTGGATCTTCTTGAGATATAACTACTTCTAACACCTTTTCTATTAGTTTTCATTTATACTAAAATTCAATTCTTTATTTCTTTATCAATTCTTTCTTGTTCAATAACTACAAACATAAATAGGAATATAACAAAACACATACATGCAGATACCTCTTGATTGTATTCTCTAGATAATTGTATTCTTTAGGCTTCATATCCCATAGAAAGATATTGACAACCTTTTCTAGTTTATATATCTCTTTCCTATATTGAGACGAATAGGGATTTGATTGAATTATCTCGCCCCTTGATTCATTATAGAGTCAAGATCCCCTATATAAAGCAAAAGGGTAAGTTGAGAGTCTTCTATGATAAGCTTTATCTGCTACTTTATAAAACCTTAGGAAATAGAATCTCTTTTTTAGTCTAGCAGATAGAAAGAACTATGGGAATTAGTAGAAGAGAAATACACAAAGAGCATAACTGTTGTATTGGAATTTCATTGAATTTTGACATTTCAACTGCTTAGACTTGGTCAAATAAGACTTCCAATTTGAGACTTATGATTACTACTGCTGATAAGGGATGCTTGACTGGTGTTGCTAAGTCATTTCAATTAACTGTTGATAGGTTAATAATAATGGAAGTTGACTGATAGGCTAATGATCCAAGCAGAGGGAAACATTTGTTTGGGAGAATTCTTTCCTGACAAGCACTGGCAAGCAAAAAACCAGAATGTTAAGGACTGCCCAGCCATTGCCCTTCTTCCTTGGGCCAAAGGAGTCAAGAGTTGATGGGGTGAGTTGTTACAATTGTATTGGTATTCCAATGCCATTGCCCACCATTTGTCAGACATTTATGCAAATACTGTGACCGTTACACCAGTACTTATAGTAGGATATATGACAAGTTCTGTTATAAAATTATATATATTATGGAGCATTGGAACACATAAAATATTGCAGAAATATAAACACAGAAAACACATAAAACAAGAGAGACACAGACATACGTGGTTCAACCAGTTTGGGCTACGTCCACCTCAAACAGCCAGTCCTTCCTTTCTATTATCCAGCAAAATGAAGAGACACAACCTACAGTAGATCCGTTGTAATATCCTCTGTTTTCTCTCACAGTCTCACTTCTTTATTTCTCACTTGAAGAATACACATCTATTACACAGCCTCAAATACAATGCCCTCATATGAAGAGAGGGGTTGCCTTCTATGGCAAGAAACCCTAAAATAAACATAAGTTCTACTGTCAGATCATTCGCCTAATGATCGGCTTAGATTGACTAGAAATTACTATACTTTTATAAGGAAATTTTACATTTGTTTTTAGCTTTGGGGGCGCTGCCCCCGAGCCCCCGCCGGGGGACCGTTGGCCCCTGGACCCCCCAGCTGGGAGGGATCGGCCCCCCCCGGACCCCCACGGGGGGGAAAAGTCCCCCCCGCGTGGAGGGGTGTACAAAACTTCCTGGGGTATACATCCGGCTGAAACACAAAGACCTATGAACAATCATGCTCCACACACAACAATC
>APFE031730820.1:56432-75979 GCA_000404065.3 Pinus taeda | reverse complement strand
CCATCTTCCACCATTGCTCCCACTCAAACTAGGAACCCTTCTTTCCTACGAGTTTATCAGCCAAATAGACCTTTGGCTCTGATACCAGTTGTTAGAAAATTATATATTATGGAGCAATGGAACACATAAAATATTGCAGAAACATAAACACAGAAAACACATAAAACAAGAGAGACATAGATATACGTGGTTCACCCAGTTTGGGCTACGTCCACCTCGAGCAACCAATCCTTCCTTTCTATTATCCAGCAAAATGAAGAGACACAACCTACAATAGATCCGCTGTAATATCCTCTGTTTTCTCTCACAGTCTCACCTCTCTGCTTCTCGCTCAGAGAATACACATATATTACACAGACTCAATACAATACCCTCATACAAAGAGAGGGGTTTCCTTATAGGGCAAAAAACCCTAAACTAAACATAAGTTCTTTCGTCATATCATCCGCCTAATGAACGGCCCAGATTGACTAGAAATTACTATACTTTTACAAGGAAATTTTACATCTATTTTTAGCTTCAGGGGCACTGCCCCTGAGCCCCTGCCGGGGGACCACTGGCCCCCGAACCCCCGTAGAGGGGACAAGACCCCCCCACAACCCCCCCGTGTGGAGGGGTGTACAAAACTTCCCGGGGTATACATTCGGCTGAAACACAAAGACCTCTGAACAATCATGCTCCACACACAACAAGTTCTACAATTTGTTATCTATGTTTAGGGTCGAGGTTAGCCACATTAAATTATATGCCAGGTAAGCCTGAATTTACTAAGGGACAACTAGATTAAACACTCCTCGAATTGTCAAAGTATGGATACTTTTCATTTCGTAGTATATCTAGTGCCATACCCTCTTTTAATGTCATATTTAATGCACATTTTATTTGGCTTGCATGATAAAGTCTCTAATTTTGTTTCCGGATAGATGTTGCAAAGAAAAACATGGTCTCTATTATCTTATTAAGATTAAGCTTACCATGGCTTGATTTTCTATGATTGCATCTTTTTCATGCGGGCTTGGTTATTTCTCACACCATCTAGATATCAAATAGCCAATATCTAAATTTAGATTTTAGATTCATCCTTGTGGTTCTGCTTCTAGTAGTGGGCAAATTCTCCTAAAGAATGAGGTACATGACCAAGAGATGAGGATATAATTTATACATGTCTTACATTTTTTTCATGCTATGATTTTAATGACTAACAACAGCCATAACTTCTATAAAACTTAAATAAGATGAAAGAAGAATTAGGGATAACAACATAGATGTACTCATTCAATATAAAGAGACTTGATTCCATTTTAGCATAGTATAATTGCACTCTTCCTATTACTCTTATTCCAATTGTAATTAAATCTGTATTCAACATGATTACCAATGAACGTAGTTGTAGATGTTTAAAAGACTCACATAACAATGTTAATTTGTAGCTTATCAAAACTTTTGTTGTCTAGCCTTGTATTTTTGGTCGAAAAGGTCTTGTTTATGCATGATTACTTGTTGTTGCACGATAGGGCAGCAAGTTGTTTCTTCATTTCAATTGCCTCCCTTGCATAAGAAAGGGAATTTACCTGAGAAATAAAGGATGTGTTAATCTATAAAGCTTTCTCTAGGGCTAAGTCTCTAATAAGCTATAAATCCTCCCCAAAAGGCTTTGGATCCTATCCCTATTGCTCTCACCTGAGCTTAGAAAAAGGAGTATCATCTTTCGAGAGCTAGAAGCATCTCTTTAACAAGTAGGATATACAGAGCGAGATGTAGATTCTGACTTTTGATGAGATCGAGACCCAGTTAATGATGCTCGTGATCCAGATTGAATTCTACAGTGGATGGACTGAGGCCTTAGCAGAAGACTATCATTGGATTTTTATTAGGTCATGAGGGCAACCAACAAATTAGGTCACTAACTTGCCAATGTGGAATTATGTGGCAAACTCATAACTTTCAAAATCAGAGGTAGAGGAAGCTAGGGATTAGGTAACAGAAATACTGAAATCAGTAGAGAGTGAGAATATTGAGAGTTTCAAAATAGATTTGGACTTAAGCGGCTAAGCTCCTAGGTATCTTAGATTTTTTAATTGGGAAAATTAAGATGACAAGCTTAGGCTTGAAAGACCTTGAGAAATTGGATTTCGGATTGAAGGGGAAGATTTGCAAATATCTCTGTAATTCTTGGTGGTAGCCATTAATGGTCATGTTTCCCCTCAAAATCAAAGGTGATTTTGAGATCTTTAGAGGCATGCCAACAACCTTATTTGAAGACAAAAGTGATATTCTCATTGTAGAAAATAGTGCTGCCATTTTCTTGGACTTATTGTGACAGTAGTAAAGGAATTATTTCCTAGATGATTGAGAACCATCTTCCAACATTTGTTCAATCCTTTAGTAGTCGATACAGTTTGAGTGGCTAAGATACTTATTGTGGGCTCAATAAAGGATATGTTATTTTTGATGCAAAAAATATTTCTCCAGAAGAGTTTTTATCTGTAAATGAATGCACAACCATTGAAGATGATTAAGACAAACCTTCTAGCATTTATTGAAGCCTATAGTAATCGATACAATTTGATTTCCTAAGCTACTTATTCCTGAATTTTAGATTACATATCTATTTGACCTAATCCTTTAGCTACTGGAGAAAGTTGAAGTCCTGAAGTGGTCAGTATGGCATAGGGTGAAGTTACTAAAATATTTTTAGATATGGGTTAGTGTTGTGCAGAACTAATTTATGACAAAGAAATTAGTGATATCATGCTATGGTTTCAAGTTAAAAGGAAGAATTCCTATTGCATACTATAACAGTATGGATGGTTGAATACACGGGTATACGTGAAGACTTGAAGCTAGGAAGCATCAAGCCATTAGGAAATTGTGTTGTCTCGACAATACAGTGAAATGAATTTGACTAAATCGCACCTTATGACCCAGATGTAGCTTGTATAAGGTTAGTGAATGTTGCAAATCGCAATCTAGAGAATAAGATTTAAAAAACTAATGAAACTTGCATTCTAAAATGAAAGCTTATTAATTCTAGCAGAGCATAACTGCTGTATTGGAATTTCACTAACTTTTGACATTTCAATTGCTTAGACTTGGTTAAATAATACTTTTGATTTCAGACTTATGATTACTACTGCTGCTAATGGATGGTTGACTGATGTTGCTAAGTCATTTTAGTTAACTGTTGATAGGCTAATAATAATGGAAGTTGACTAATAGGCTAATGATAAGGAGAAATTAGTTTCATGATCATATAGTATAGAGTAATTACTGATCAAATGATGTTTGTTGTTGCATATACACTTGTACATAGTTTCATTGACATGATTTGATATAAAGTGGAGAGTTGCAATGTAATATCTACTAGTCGTAGGAGAACTAGTTCCTCTTCTTTTGTGTCCTAGTAGTAGGTTTTTTTCCAATCGACCACAAGTTCTGTCCACTACTATTAGGTTTGTTGTTGTAATTGGCAAGAGGTTGAGAATAGGAAGCCAATGTCTTCTGATTGGTAGGGTTGGATTTAGGTATCTCAGCTTCTATGTTGGAAGTAAGATGGGAGGTATGATATAAGGAACTAACATAGAATAGCTCTAGTGCCTTCCTCACATGTGCCACTATTTCAAAAATGAACTTAACATGGACAATGTCTTTGGAGTCTCTTATCTCAAGCTTGATTGACATTCTATTGAAAAATCAATAAACTGTTGGATGGATTTTGACACCAAGATAACAGTGATGAAGATGATCATAATGAAAGTGAGACAAACATTTATATAAGGATAACTTGTATTAATAGAAACTGGACCAAGAAGAAAAATAAAACAAGATTAGTTATTTATTTTCATTTTTCTGGTATCCACATAGAGTCCTCCTTGAAAATTGAAATCATCTGAGAAACCAATGTTTAGATAGTGATTGCTTAGGTCATATTAACTGATAGTTCAGGCAAGTCAGCTTACTATATAAAGGCCTCAAATTCTATTAATTCATGGTTTCTGTGTAGGATTAATAGCATTAATAGTATACTCGAATTATCATAGTAGAGTTAATTGGGTGACTAGATGGATTGCTTTTATTTCTTGCTTTGTTGGTTATTATTGCTTCTCGACTTACTTGGAGATTGAATAAAAAATTACTGCTACCACCCTTATTTGGTTACTTTGTTTTCTGTGCAATTAATATCAAGCTTTATGTTCTGGTGGTGGAGAACTGAATTTGTGTTTTCCGTGCAATCTATTGACCCAAATTTATTAACATTGGTTTTTCTTAACATTAGCAAGGTTAGCATTGAGAACTATCAACAATTCATATTTCATTAATGTAGTAGAATACTTTTCTTAGATTGTAGGATTATTTCATTAATCTAGTACACTATTCATCAATTCCTGTACTGATGATCAATGCGTTTTTTTCAATGTCTTCTAATGGACCTTTTCACTCGATGTCGATATTGGTAGTTTGAACAACACAGTACACATTTCCAGTTCGAAAGGTACACAATAATCACCTCCTATTCTACATCGAGTTTCAATTAACACTGGCATAAGTACTCTGAGAAGCGCAGTACACGTTTGCAGTTCCAAAGGTACACAACAATCACTTCCTATTCTACATCCAGGCTCATTGTTCAACTTGCTGTTATGATTCTATGACTTGTAATTGCATTTCATTACTAAACATATTATTGCATCGAACACTTAGTCGTCATCATATTTGCTATGTATGAGAAAGACAAATTGCAATTAGTCTTAGAAAAGCATCACTTATTTTGTGTGAACAATTTCTCATATCTGATTGGAGACTGTTTATTCGATAGTTTAGAACTTTTGCTAGATTTTTGATACACATCAATAGAGCTAAGGAAAGGAACAATAGAGTATTTTAGAGACTGTCTCGAAAACAAGATAGAGAGGCAATTTTGTCTTATGAACATGAACTGCATGAAGAGTCACTTAAAGAAATGCACAACATTAGCAACCATGAAATCTATTTAGACAAAATGGCAGATCTGCCTCAAACAATACACCACTAGGATCTAGAGGTCTATGGGGAGATATTTTCTGTATCCATTGGCTCTCAAATTGGTTGAAAATTCCAATTAGGGTTTGGTCCAAAACAAACATGAGAATTTATTTACACTTCAATTCAAGTGTTGGAACAAATACTCATGACATATTATTCCATGATGAGGATCCTCTGAATGGGCACTTTGAACCTTTGGTTTGTAGGCACTCTATAATGGATTGTACCTTCAAGCAACAAAGAAACACCTCATACGAACAAATGAACTTATCCAGTAAACAGGATAACATAGAAACATGTCTTCTTCAAAGTAAAGAAGATACAAGTGAAATAAAGATATCTCGTGTTAACGTTGAAACATCTGATACAATAACTGTGACAAATACTGAGGAAGTTGTGATGTTTCATTCAACACATTCCTCAAAGAACAATACTGAAACACAACCTGAAACAAAATGTCAATTTGTCGAAACTAAATTAAAACCATCTTGTCACTTAAACAAGCACAAGAGAAGTTTATCTTTGCGTGTGCTTAAGGACATTGCTCGTAAAAATTTGAAAAGGAAAAAAATATGCATTGGATATAACAAAATCACAATGAAACAACAAGTAGTTCTAGAAAACGTAGAAGTTGTTAGTGAGACACTGATATTTTGGTCACTTAGAAACTTGAAAAACACATTAGAAACAGAGCACAAACATAAATTGTAACTTCTTATCTGTCAAGAAAACAGATGAAAAGGTTATCTCTGCATTTGCTTAAAGGCATTGTTAAAAAAAAAATGAAAACACAGAAAATAAAACTTGCATTCAACAAAAAAACAATGAAACAAGAGATAGTCATAGAAAACTTGGACTGCAATCCATATACAACAAGATCAAAGGATCTTTCATCACAATAAAAGAAATCAGGAAAATCTGATCTATTGATTCAATCAAGATCAATGAACAAACTAGCATCTATTGATTCAATCAAGATCAATGAACACACTAATAGAATTGTCAAAGTTTGAACAAAAATATCGAACACAACTAACTGACATGCCTATTTTCGATTGTTCATCATGTGTAAGAACGTTTTTCAAAAGAGACATTTGCTTCATGAAACAAGCAAATCAAACAACACAAAATAAGATTAGGAAACTATTGACTAGTTTCGAGAATGTCAAATCTAGTGTTGCAAATGGCTATATTTGTAAACATTTCAAAAAAGAAATTGAACATGAAACAATCACTAAATATGCATTTCCTAAACAGATAAGAGGAAACAATGCCACTGAAACACTCACACAACTCACTAAACTGGAAGAAAGACTAGTTGCATTAAGGTTTCCCTTCTTGCAAATAAAAGAAATGGGTCATCGACATAAGAAGCCGCAACTAGGCTTAACTGGAGGAGTCTTCAATGTCCCCACTAACATTTCCAAAATTTAGTCTGCATTGCCAACCGATCAATTCGACTGATCTGGTTCCCTGTGTTGGCATTATGATACAGGTGTTGTCCTTGATGGCAACTCACTCAGATGAAAGTTTATAGTGCAGCAGGTCAACATCAAAGGATTACAGATCAGACTCCAAAGGATAAAGAAAGAGAGGTATATGTTGGTTCACTTTGTCCAAGGCACATATACATGCGGTTTAATAGAGCAAAAGTAGCGTATAATGTATACACACACTTTCATAGGAGGAAAAGCGCGTACATGTTGGAAAACCAAGTTTTTGGTCCAAGGTAATTGGTTCGAGGCATTTGGTCCAAGGTATTGACCCTAGGTATTGGGTCCAAGGTATTGGTCCTAATTGGTTTTGGTCCAAGGTATTGAGAAAGGCCTAAGAGTATATAAGGAGGAGAAGATCATTAGGCCAAGGTGAGCAAGCAATGAGATTCTAAGGAATACTTCTATCTGAAGTATATATTATGTTGCAGGGTTATGTTTGGGACTGGATTTGAAATATTCATGTGCGCCTTGAGTTCAACATTGGATCAGGAATCATGAAACTTGAAATGACTTATTCTTGAATGATCTAATATTGGTTGAGACCAGATCTGATGTTTTGCACCTGTTCTATTAGTTACCTATCATGATTTGGGTTTGTCTGAAGTCTGAAATTGTAGCAAAGTTCTGAGTCAAAATTGGCAGATATGTACGCAGGTTCATCTCAGCCAAAGGGCATATACATGCAGATTCAACTCTTTCAAGTAGCATATACAAAAAGAAAAGCTTCTTTTTCAAATCTGACTGATCTATCTGATCAAATTCTGTTGTTTTACTACTGTCTGTCAATGAAGTCTTCTTAGATATGAACATAGAACTGTTGTATAAGGAAATTGATTCTGATTGATTGAGAAGGTGTTGTGGCCAGCAACAACCCATCTTTTTATTTAGTTTTAGTAATAAAGCTAAATAAATGGGGACCCTTCTAAAAAATAAAAAATAGCACTTATATTTCCCTTTGAATAAAACATATTATCATAAACTTAGGAAAACACCCACAAAACCCAAAAACTTAAGTTTTATGATAATTTTCGAATAAAATCGTTCTCTTAACAATAAGACATCGCATCGCAAAGGGTAATGAAGGATATCATATAAGCAAACTTTTGAAATTGAGAAAACGTGATGCGAGATTGCACACCTTAAAGACTCATTGCACATCACGGATTTCATACGCCACAAGTATCACCTAAGGTAAAATATCCCGATTCGACGATATGCGATAAGGCATCTCGCAAATCACATCTTGCAGCCACCTAACGAAATAAATGATTGTTAACAAAACGGATTAGCGATATTGCGAAGCAAATCACAAAATCGCTTTATCGCAGATCTGCAAGGCTCATTTTTCAATAAATTATTTCTCATAATCTGATACCAAGTTATGGGCATTAATGTCAATTTAATGGTTAGTTGATGGTCATTTATGAGATAAGATTTAGATCTAATCGAAAGGTTATTTCACGTAGGGTGATATATTTGATATGATTTCAGAATTTAAGAGCTTTCCTATCACCTTATCTCTTACCATTATTCTTTCCTTACTTGTAAATTTGCAGGAGCGATAAGCAGAATAATATATGCAGCAGCATTCAGAGCGTAATGGGAAAGAAGGGAAAAGCTCCAGTTACAGAGGACAAAGAGATGACGCCCCTATACATAGACACCACCTGTAACAGAGATGCTGGCATAACCACTTGGGAAGGCATGTATAGTCTGCTTGAAGAGGAAAATCCCAGAGTTATGGAGGTTAAAGCAATAGCAGACTCATGCAGGTCATCTGAGGCATCAATCACAGAACTTGCATGTTCATTATTGCACCGAATAGCGGAAAGACCCAAGAATCTTCCATACATAGACATGGTCAAGTGGGTGCTGGACAGTCCCAATATAACAGACAGGAAATTCAAGTCTCGAGGCCAAGACCTCATTGAGTCATTCACTCCACAAGATTTGAGGCTTATGTATCATCTACCAGAGCTGCAAGAAAGTTGCAACAAACAGTTCAAGGAGAAGTTCGCCAAGGAAAATGAAGATTTGGTGAAGTGCACCAACAATGAGAAACGACGAGGACCTCGGTAAAATTGCACCTGACCAAGGCCCATGGAAACCACGTAGGAGGTGAAACTAGCACCTAGGAAGCCCGGATCAGGAAAAGGAGGCAGTTTCTGATGCGCAATTAGCACATTAGCGATGATTAGCACTTAGCACTAATCGCGCATCACTAGGCAAAATCCCTCGAGAAGGAAATCCCCGGGAGTGCTCGGTTGCATGTAAGCCAGGAAAATCGTGGGGAAAAATGCTAAAAGCTAAAGGTGAGACCCGCACTCCAAAACTGATGGTATTTTTCGGGGGCACCCTTGGGCGGTAATGAGGATTTGAGGTACGAATTAACCATTGAGGTGGCGGACAAATCATTTCTGACATAACCAAAGGCAGAGGAAGCGGCTACATCGGCAAACAACATTGTGTCAATGAAAACCTGCACAGAGCAAACCTCATATCAGAGACCGCTCCTGGATATCTCCCAAAGTTGCAGCAACTGCAGACAAGCTGGAGACAAAAAGCTGAGGAAAGGGTAGAGTCCATCAAGAAGTTAACTAAGTTGAATTGGGATACTTACTGGCAGTACTTGGTTAAACTGCACAGTCAATGCATGACTCCCAAATGCCTTACAAACTTTGCCGAGAAGATAGTGCCAGCACCCGCTGATTCTGTTTTCGCAGGGAAACTAAAAGCAGAGGTTGGCAAACCGACGCTCCTCAAGCCGATGTTGAATGCTTGCGATCTCAGAGAACATATACGTAGATAGTTAATTCCAGATTTAGTTTTAGTTTTAGTTTTGATTTATTTTTGCCTTAGATGAGGACGATCATTTAAACCTCCTCCTATATTTTTGTAATAAACTATTTTTAGAATTTAGGTAGTAGTGTTTTAACCCCTCTCATGCATTTAGAGAAAGGTCCAACAATTTGTCAAAAATGTTTCCTCAGAACATGAACTTCTGCACCCTCAGAGGAGGTTTTGATGAATGAATGGAATGAGATTTATTGATATCTGTGTTTAATGTCTGCTACTGAAATGCACTTTTGTACTCTTAGTAGATATTGAACTAGGAAGAGATAAATCTATATTGCTGAAGCTCATGAATAGACCTTGTTATCAATGGTACTTTTATCTCTTAATGATTTATGCTTATGTGTCAAAGTAATATTTTATGCTCAGTTATTTATATATGAAAGCTTGAATGTTTGAGTTATCATTTGGCACTTTTGTACGGTGATACCTATTCTTTTTATGCTTAATGTATGAATGACTTATTATGCGATATGCTTCTCAAAATTGTTTCAGCCAACTTTTTATACGAAACAATTCATTTTTATTGAATTCTTCTCTTGTATCAATTGAATGATCTTTATTACCAATTGTTGTTAGAAATTATTTTAGATCGCATAAATGAAAAGTTGAATCCTTGGTTAGTTTTAGAATTAGATATTTTTGTTCATTAGAATACAATTGCATGTTTTAAATTAGACATTAGATTGAAAGCATTTTACTTAGAAATCTTTCGAAAAAGGAAATATCAATTCTTATCAACACACACAAATTTGGAAACTGGTCCCATTATCTCCAGTCGGACCCACCATCCCAAACGGAAAAGGAGTTGCTTTCAAGGTCCGGACCGGGTGGGTATCCCCCTTGTTGTAGACCCAATTTTTGGGGCTTCAACATATTTGGCGCTAGAAGGAGGGCCTAGAACTGCGAATGGCTAGTAAATCCAAATCTAAATACCATTCTGAGAGTAAATCGCCCTCAACATCTCCCCCGACTTCTCCATCACCTTTCGAGTCTTTAAATCCTAAGCGAGAAGTTGAGAAAATAACAACCAATGCCACAAACCCAAACATTTCAGACAAATCTACTATTGAACCTCCTAAAGTTGAATCTTTGATTCATAAACTTCAAGGTTTTCCATATCATTGCAAAAGTCTTAAATATCTCAAGGTAGTGTGACTTCGCAATACAATCCTTCTCATCCTTTAACCAGATTGCAGAGTGAAAAGTTTGGTATTGAACCAACTGAATTACCTCTACCAAAAAGGAAAAGAGCAAGGAAGTCACCTCAAGGGTCTAATAGTGAGACTCTTTCATCATCAACATCCATTCCAACTTCTCCATTGCGAAGTCAACCATCCACCCCTCCACTTCAAATTGTTGTCCATCAGAGTACTGGAACTTTAACATCCTCATCCCTTCCACAAGGAACTTCCTTTGCGCTTTCCTCTGTTAGTAGTTCAACGATGGCCCAAACCCCATGGAATAACCCAGGGTAGCCTTAATGCCTGCGCCCTTGAGCCAATTACTAGATTATCTTGAAAAATGGCTGCCCAAGTTTAATCCTGAAGCAGGCATGCTAGCAGAAGAACACATAAACAACTTTATGTTATCGATAAATTTAAATGGTGTTACTAATGAAGATGTTGTTGTTAGACTTTTTCCTTACACTTTAAAAGGACCAGCTAGATCCTGGTATTTTTCGTTACTATCAAGATCCATCACTAGTTGGGACATTTTCCAAGAGAAATTCTTGACTAAGTTTGGCGATGATAGATCTACAACAACACTGATCAATGATCTACCAAATCTAAAGACTGAATCAAGAGAGCCTATCAAAGATTTTAACTCACATTTCAACAAGCTTTTGAATAAAATTCTGACCGCTTCCAAGCCTAGCGAAGAAATTCAAAGTGAATGGTACATATCTGCTTTACCGTCGAACATAGTATCTTTGTTGACAGGGATGTCAAGACAACATTGGCTAAAAACATGAAGGAAGCGATAGTGGTAGAGAAACATATCTTAGCTTTGGAAAAGAAAAACGTTGTTGATGAAAGAAAATCTAAGAAGGTTACTTTTAGAGATGATCGTAAGAAAAAGTAATCAAAAGACCCATTTGATTTAGAAGGATTATAGAAAGTCTTGAAAACCATATCTAACGAAATAGTTGACATTAAGAGACAAGTAGTAGAGACTTCTTCTAAAAAGCCCTACAAGCCTTATAGAAAAACTCCTTCAACTGATTCAAAGTTGCCCAATGCTATAACAAATGCAGAATCAGAAGGAGAAGAAGAGGAAGTTTCTAACGAAGAACCTATTGTTGAAGATGAATTTGTAGAAGTACAGGGAACGTGGGACTTCATTCTTCCAGATGAAGAGGATCAAGAGGCATCACCAGTCAGTACCAGAAGTAGAAATCAGCTCGATCCTCCACAACCTAGTCCTAAATAGAAGAACGCAAGCTCGACATCCAAAGATAAAGTCGTAGGTAAGAAATCATCACCGAAAGTGACTCAAACAAGCCCAGTCCAATCCAATTCACCAACTCTGTCTAAAACACTGATCATTTCTGATGAGATGGAATATAATATCATTGAATATATGAAAAATACAAGGGATAACATTACTTTTCATGAATTGAGCAAATTGGAACATCAAAAAAAGCTACTTTTGAAAGAGTTACATGCAATTTCCATTGCACCTCTTCCTATCACTGTAATCTCGCAAGATTCTCATGAGATGGGAAGACCTCCAACTAATATGGAAAATAAAGTTGATCCGAATGATTTGCTTTAATTGGAGGTAGGTCAAAATCCCATACTCCTCCATTCCTTCTTACTTACGAAATTTTCAATAGGAAATTGCATAATTGTTTAATAGATTCAGGAGCTTCATCTAATATCTTACCTAAAACAATATGTGCAAAGTTAAACATCCAACCTCAAAAATATACAGTACGCATAGTTCAATTGGACCGATCGCAGGTTGAAGTAATCAGTGAAATAAATTAAGTTACCATAAGGCTGTCATCTAATCCAAAGGTATGTCAAATCATTGATATTCTAGTTGTAGATATCCCTGAATTTTATGGTTTAATTCTTAGTAGGGATTGGTCTGAAAAACTTCATGGATACTTTGCGACCGACTAGTCACATATGTGGCTCCGTTACAATGGTAAACCTAATAAGATAAAGGTTGAGCGAGAAAGACACCAAAAATACATAGTGATTGAATTGGAAGGAGAAAATGAACCTGTAGCATACAACAATAATATAATCGACAACTATTTTGTTGACTCTTTCTTAGGAAATTTTAATGCTCATACTTCGCCTTACTTAGAATATTTCTTTATTTCTCAAGTAGAAAACTTTTCTCAAACAGATAGTTCTAAATGTGTTAATTTTATAGATAGTCCTGTAAATAAATCTTTATTTTGGAAATTATTTTTTGATAGTTCTAAGTCTAATGATGGAGCAAGAGCAGGATGTGTATTAGTTAGTCCAAAGGGAAACAAAACTATGCTAACATGTAGACTCGAGTTTGATTGCACAAACAACAGTGTAGAATACGAAGCTCTAGTCCAAGGACTATACAAGGCAATCGGATTAGATATCAAGTATCTATAAGTCTTCGGAGACTCTGAGATTGTTATTAAACAGGTATGAAATACTATACATTATCTATCAGGTCATTTGAAACATTATCAATCTTTAGTGCAAGATTTGACTAGACATTTTATAGCATTCAATATTTCACCTATTCTGAGACTCCAAAATGCTAGTGCTAACCTCCTAGCTAATGTAGCCTCCAAGCTCATTCCCTCAGAAGACTATAGCCCAGACAGATTCTCAATCAAATTGATCTTTAGGCCCTCCATCCCTGATAATGTTACAAACTCGAGAATTTTCAACGATGATCCCGATAATTGTAAGTTTCCTAACATTGGAAGGATCTTACACTAATCAGATAATTGATGAGGACCAACATGAAAAACAGTTACAACAAGAAAGCACTAATAATGCTATACCAAAATCTGTAGTCAAGTTGGAAGACCTATATGATTTGAAATACCGATTTAAGAGATCTACCAATTCAAAACTTTAGAGTTCAACTCTAAACTATGAATTAGTAAATCTAGGAACATATACCAAGCCACAGAATATCAACCTAAGCCTTGGCCTAGCCCCAGAAGAAAAATTAGCCTATGTTCGGCTGTTGAAACAGTACAAAAGTGTCTTTGCCTGGAACTACGATGATCTTAAGACTTACGACACTTCAATCATTTAGCATACTATCCCAATGATAGCTAATGAAAACCTTTTCCAGCAAAAGCTAAGGAAGATCCATCCTAATCTGGAAAGTCAGATTAAATCAGAGCTCAATAAATTATTGAAAGCTAAAATTATTTTTCCCATTCAACATTCTAGTTGGGTTTCCAACTTGGTTCCCGTCAGAAAGAAAAACAGAGATATTAGAATGTGTATTGACTTTCGAAATCTTAACAAAGCCTGCCAAAAGGATAATTTTCCTCTGCCTCCTATGGAAAAAATATTGCAAGCAGTTGCAGGATCATAATTAATGTCCTTTTTAGATGGTTTCTCCGGCTACAACCAGGTTCTAGTCCATCCTGACGATTAATGAAAAACTACATTCAAAACCAAATGGGGTACTTACGCATATCAAAAGATGCCTTTTGGTCTGATCAATGTTGGCGCTACATTTCAAAGGGCCATGGATATCGCATTTAAAGGATTAGTAAACAAATAAGTAGTGATTTACCTGGATCACATAACAATATACTCTAAAAAACGCAGTAATCACCTCCGAGACTTAAAGCAGATCTTCCAACGTTGCCAAAGGTATGGGATTTCACTTAACCCAAAAAAGTCCTTTTTTGCATTAAGTGAAGGAAAAATTCTTGGATTTATAGTGTCAAAATCTGGAATCCATATTGATCCTGATAGAATTAAGGAAATTTCTGAAATATCCTTACCACATAATAAGAAAGCCATGCAATCCTTCCTTGGTCAGATTAATTTTGTCAAAATATTTGTTCCAGACTTCTCAAGGATTGTGTCACCATTACAAGCAATGATAAAGAAGAATTCACTCTTCAAATGGGGCCAAGAGGAATATGAAGCGTTTAATCTGATCAAGCATGCGATTATTAATGCCCCATCCCTAGCGACTCCAAAATTTTCTGATCCTTTTATTTTGTATACATTTGCCTCTAATAAATCATATGCTGTGATACTCACTCAAGCCAATCACGACAAGGCGGAAGCCCCAAATGCCTTTTCTAGTTCAAATCTGCAAAGGGCAGAATTAAATTTTGACTTTGAGAAATAGGCTTATGCTGTTTTCAAAGTGATCAAATATTTTATACCCTTTCTTCTTAAAACCCATACAAAGATCATAGTGTCATTCCTAGTGGTAAGAAATCTCTTAGTACAGAAAGACGTGGGTCAAAAAAGAGCGAATTGGGTCACTGCCTTACAAGAATATGACGCTGAGATCAGGCTAGCAAATAGTGTAAAAGGTTAAGGTTTTTGCAAGATGTTGGCTGGAGCATCGCTTATTTCTGAAATATCATCTCCAAATCAAGAGGTACAAATGTATGAGGTAAGCCTAAACGATATTGAATCGACATATACTGATATCATATTTTATCTAAAGAATGGATATGCTCCTTCAAATCTGAATTATAAAAAGAAAAGAGCTTTAAGATTAAAGGCTAAGCAGTATCAACTCGTAAACGATGTACTTTTTAGGATGAATTATGATTCTGTTCTCCTTCGATGTCTTGAAAAATCTGAAGCTGAAAAGGTGTTGCAGGAACTCCATGATGGACCAACAGGTGGACATTATGCGGGAGATGTTACAACACATAAAATTTTGCACGCAGGATATTATTGGCCTACACTATTTAAAGATGCGCATATCTATGTAAGGAAATGTCGAGTTTGTCAAACTACTGCTAGGAGACAAAAGAAACCATCATTGTCTTTGCAACTAGTCAATATCGATCAACCTTTTGATCAATGAGGATTGGATATAATAGGTGAGATTGTTCATCACTCTTCTAAACAACATAGGTATATCCTTACAGCTACAGATTATTTTACTAAATGGGTAGAAGCAGTTCTGCTCAAGACAGCTAATGCTGAACACATCATTGATTTCATAGATCAATTCATAATCACTAGGTTTGATTTACCCTTTGCTTTAATGTTTGATAATGCATCATATTTTTCCGGAAATGCTATGACTGAATTTGCACTTAAAAGAGGTTTTAAGCTTAAATATTCTGCCAATTATTACCCACAAGGAAATGGGTTGGCCGAATCAACGAATAAAAACTTAATTAGAAGCATTAAGCGAACCATAGATCATAATCATAAAAGTTGGCACAAGTCTTTGATGTATGCTCTGTGGGCAAACCGAATAACCCAAAAGGCTTCCATTGGCACTTCTCCCTTTAATTTAGTTTATGGGAAAGAAGTAGTTCTCCCAACGCATCTAGCAATTCCTTCTCTGGCCTTAGTTCAATTTATTGATGAAACACCAACTTCATCTTTACAACTAAGACAACTACAGATCCTTAAGCTAGAAGAGAAACGAGAACAGGCTAAAATCACACACGCTCATCATCAAGCATTAGTAAAGGCTTCCTTCGATTCAAACATGGTATCTATGAAATATTCGCAAATTGGAGATTTAGTTTTAAATGGGATAAGGCTCACGAAGAAAAAGGAAAACATTCCAAATTCCAACGAATGTGGCTTGGCCCATTCCAAATTGTAGAAATCATAGGTCCTTCCACTTTCATGTTGCAAGATCTAGCACGGAAAAGAGAATATTTACCTTTTAATGGGAAAATCATTAAAAAATACTTTCCATAGAAGATGACCTCTTCTATTTTTGTAAACTATTGTTTATAGCTTTATTTTGATAATAAAATAGGTTGTAAATGGTTAAACTTTGGGAATTCGCGAAAAAGATTAGTGTTTCTTTTAGATTTTGCTTTTTTTCTTGTATAAATAGAACTGATTTGGAAAATTGATCATTATTATTGAAAAATACAGTCAAATGCTATAAGCTTGGAAATGTTACTAGTTTCAGCCTTACGAATTTTGATGAAAAACAACCTTTAGTTGGAATTTGTTTTATATCAATCAATGAAAAGCATCAATAACAAAACAAAGATTCTCTGTGTAAAAGGCGTTTCCAAAAACTCTATAATTGTCATCCAGAGCTATTCTTAAGGAACTAATGACTTCCTCCCCACCTAGGGAATTACGAGTTTCAAGGAGTAATCTAACGATACACTATAAGCTTCAAGAATAAGAGGTCTCATCACGAGCTGACTTATGATGATCATAGATATTATGACCTGCTGACATTGCCAAAACTGCATACCAAAACAAGGCAATGACTCAAGATTGTTGCAATCAAAAGACAAGGGGTCACATCACGAGCCAACTTGTTCAGCAAAGTTATAAATCGAGTGAATGGCACTGCCATAACTTGGCTACCAAACCAAGACATCGTTCTTTAAGAATTAAAGAAAACAAAAACAACAAGTGTGGATATGGATTTATCTTTGAAAAATGTAAATTTCTCCAAGTAGGATACATGATCATTGCTGGGTAACAGGTAACCCTATCGAGGCTATGAACGCCTGCTGGTAGCAGAGGCTCTATCTACGACAAACGAGCATACTTGAAACTAATCTACAGAGATGCCTTTGTTTTTATCTTTATAGCCCAAGTAGTGGCTGATGTAAATACAATGAATAGATTTGGGAAGTAAATAATCAGAGTTAACACAGAAGAAAAAAACTACAATTAACAGCTAAAAGCGTGATGCACATTATATTTCTATAATAAAGTTTGATTTTCCAGAAATTTTTTCTGTTTCGGAAGTTTAGAAAATTCAAAAGATAATCAGAGATAACTGGTTCTTCCTAGTGAATCGCCAATTTTTGTGGCCAACAACAACCCCAGTTTTTATTTAGTTTTAGTAATAAAGCTAAATAAATGGGGACCCTTCTAAAAAATAAAAAATGGCACTTATATTTGCCTTTGAATAAAACATACTATCATAAACTTAGGAAAACACCCACAAAACCCAAAAACTTAAGTTTTATGATAAGTTCTGAATAAAATCGTTCTCTTAACAATAAGACATCGCATCACAAAGGGTAATGAAGGATATCATATAAGCAAACTTTTGAAATTGAAAAAACGCGATGTGAGATCACACGCCTTAAATACTCATCGCACATCGCAAATTTCATATGCCACAAGTATCACCTAAGGTAAAATATCCCAATTCGGCGATATGCGATAAGGCATCTCACAAATCACATCTCGCAGCCACCTAATGAAATAAATGATTGTTAACAAAATGGATTAGCGATATTGCGATCTACGATATTGCGAAGCAAATCGAAAAATTGCTTTATTGCAGATCTGCAAGGCTCATTTTTCAATAAAGTATTTCTCGTAATCTGATACCAAGTTATGGGCATTAATGTCAATTTAATGGTTAGTTGATGGTCATTTATTGGATAAGATTTAGATCTGATTGAAAGGTTATTTCACGTAGGGTGATATATTTGATATGATTTCAGAATTTAAGAGCTTTCTCATCAATTATCTCCTACCATTATTCTTTCATTACTTGTAAATTTGCAGGAGCAGCAAGCAGAATAATATACGCAGCAACGTTCAGAGCATAATGGGAAAGAAGGGAAAAGCTCCAGTTACAGAGGACAAAGTGATGACGCCCTTATACACAGACACCACCTGTAACAGAGATGCTGGCATAACCACTTGGGAAGGCATGTACAGTCTGCTCGAAGAAGAAAATCCTAGAGTTATGGAGGTTAAAGCAACAGCAGACTCACGTGGGTCATCTGAGGCATCAATCACAAAACTTGCATGTTCATTCTTGCACCGAATAGTGGCAAGACCCAAGATTCTTCCATACACAGACATGGTCAAGTGGGTGTTGGAAATTGATGATATAACAGATAGGCCATTCAAGTCTCGAGGCCAAGACCTCATTGGGTCATTCACTCCATAAGATTTGAGGCTTATGTATCATCTACCAGAGCCACAAGCAAGCTGCAACAAATAGTTCATGGAGAATTTCGCCAAGGAAAATGAAGATTTGGTGAAGTGCACCAACAGCGAGAAACGATGAGGACCTCGGTAAAATCGTGCTGACCAAGGCCCATGGATAACGTGCAGGAGGCGAAACTAGTGTTACCGAGAATAGTGTCCACTCGGATGCTGCTATTCCCACTAAGACTGGTAGCTATCTTAGAAATAAACAAGTAAAGTTTATTTTCGCTTTCCTTTATGAAAATAGATACGAGTGGAACAAAGGAGACCAACCTTAGTCTTGCGCTTCATTTCCTCTCCTTCCTGACAGATCTTTTCCGCTTCTTTTTCATCTGCCCAGCTTCAAAGAGCACCTGTGGTATCACAGCAACACACTACTATCGAAGAACAAAGATCTATATTCATAAATAACACAGGACCAGATGTGTGTTAACCATACAAATGCATATATAAGTAAATGTACAAGAATATGGAGGAAAACTTGAATAGCTTTATTAAGATGAAAAGTAGCAAGAGGATTACAACCATATGTTCTGACCCAGCATCATCCTCGTAAAGCTTAGATCACCCAACACTATGAATATACACCAGAAAACCAACAGCACTTCTCTATAAGATACAAAATTCTAGCCTCTATATCTCTGTGATGAGGGATCCATATATAGATGATTGAAGGGACGTGAGTCATCTTCTGTGGTCTTGATTAGTTTCCTCTCTCTGATAGTTCCTGCTTCCACTTGGAGAATGGTGATCTCTTACTCATCCCTGGTCGAAAACAGAGAGGCAAGTGTCAGAGGGGAAGCTTCTGGAAGATTCCATGATCTTCCACCTCGCATTTTTTCCCTGCCATTTTTCCATTCCCGACCATCGCACCCTGCAGAGGGGCCATTCAGTATGCATCACACCCTTTACACTAGGAAGGTGATATGCATCGCACCCTCTGCACTGGGTATTCAGTATGCTCCAGTTTTGACCATTTCTGAGCAGTTTTTAGTGGAGAACTTCTGGGAGATGATGTAATCGGTTGACCTTGTTCCTTTAGGCAGTGAAGCAACACTTTTAG
>APFE031730820.1:27796-51410 GCA_000404065.3 Pinus taeda | reverse complement strand
GAAAACTTGAATAGATTTATTAAGATGAAAAGTAGCAAGAGGATTACAACCATATGTTCTGACCCAGCATCATCCTCTAGCTAGGAAGCCCTTCTTCACCTCAAGGAAAGCTTAGATCACCCAACACTATGAATGTACACCAGAAAACCAACAACACTTCTCTATAAGATACAAAATTCCAGCCTCTGGATCTCTGTGATGAGGGATCCATATATAGATGATTACAGAGAGGTGAGTCATCTTCTGGGATCTTGATTAGTGTACTCTCTCTGATAGTTCCTGCTTCCACTTGGAGAATGATGATCTCTTACTCATCCTTGGTCGAAAACAGAGAAGCAAGTGTCAGAGGGGAAGCTTCTGGAAGATTCCATGATCTTCCACCTCGCATTTTGGTCCCTACCATTTGTCCATTCCCGACCATCGCACCCTACAGAGGAGCAAAATAGTATGCATCGCACCCTGTACATTGGTAAGGTGATATGCATCGCAACCTCTGCATGGAGCTTTCAGTATGGTCCAGTTTTGACCATTTATGAGCAGTTTTCAGTGGAGAACTTCTGGGAGATGATGTAATCAGCTGACCTTGTTCCTTTAGGCAGTGAAGCAACACTTTTAGGGACTTAGGAGCCCTCATTTTATGGACACTTATGATTGATGTTGAAGTGCCCAAAAATGTCTATAACAACTAGCACTTAGGAAGCTCGGATCGGGAAAAGGAGGCAGTTTTTGGGAAAAAACCCTCGAGAAGGAAAGCCCCGAGAGCGCTCGGTTGCATGTAAGCCAGGAAAACCGTGGGGAAAAATGCTAAAAGCTAAAGGTAGGACCTGAACTCCAAAACCAACGGTATTTATTGGGGGCACCTTTGGGCGGTAATAAGGATTTGAGGTAGACTTAACCACTGAGGTGGCAGACAAATCATTTCCAACGTAACCAAAGGCATAAGAAGCAGCTACAACGACAAACAACATCATTGACTGTGTCAATGAAAACCTACACAGAGAAAACCTCATATTAGAGACCGCTCCTGGATTTCTCCTGAAGGTGTAGCAACTGCAGACAAGCTGGAGACAAAAGCTGAGGAAAGGGTAGAGTTCATCAAGAAGTTAACTAAGTTGAATTGGGATACTTACTGGAAGTACTTGGTTAAACCGCACAATCAATGCATTACTCTCAAATTCCTTACAAACTCTGCCGAGAAGATAGCACCAGCACTCGTCGATTCTGTATTTGTAGGGCAACTAAAAGCAGAGGTCGGCCAACTGACACTCCTCAAGTCGATGCTGAATGCTTGCGATCTTCGAGAACATATACATAGATAGTTAATTCCAGATTCAGTTTTAGTTTTAGTTTTGATTTATTTTTGCCTTAGATAAGGATGGTCATTTGAACCCCCTCCTATATTTTTGTAATAAACTATTTTTAGAATTAAGGTAGTAGTATTTTAACCCATCTCATGCATTTAGAGAAAGGTCCTGAAATTTGTCAAAAACGTTTCCGCAGAACATGCACTTCTGCACCCTCAGAGGAGGTTTTGATGAATGAGTGGAACGATATTTATTGATATCTGTGTTTAATGTCTGCTACTGAAATGCACTTTTGTACTCTTAGTGGATATTGAACTAGGAAGAGATAAATCTATATTGCTGAAGCTCATGAGTAGAACTTGTTATCAATGGTACTTTTATCTCTTAATGATTTATGCTTATGTGTCAAAGTAATATTTTATGCTCAGTTATTTATATATGAAAGCTTGAATGTTTGAGTTATCATTTGGCACTTTTGTATGGTGATACCTATTTTGTTTATGCTTAATGTATGAATGACTTATTATGAGATATGCTTCTCACAATTGTTTCGGCTAAATTTTTATACGAAACAATTCATTTTTATCGAATTCTTTTCTTGTAGCAATTGAATGATCTTTATTACCTATTGCTGTTAGAAATTATTTTAGATCGCATAAGTGAAAAGTTGAATCCTTGGTTAGTTTTAGAATTAGATATTTTTGTACATTAGAATACAATTGCATGTTTTAAATTAGACATTAGATTAAAAGAATTTTATTTAGAAATATTTCGAAAATATCAATTCTTATCAACACATACAAATTGGGAAACTGGTCCCATTATCCCCAGTCGGACCCACCATCCCAAACGGAAAAGGAGCTGCTTTCAAGGTCCGGACAGGGTGGGTAGCCCCCTTGTTGTAGACCCGATTTTCGGGGCTTCAACAGAAGGAAGGGTGATCCTTGTTGCTATCTGTTTTGAACTCTATAATATGACAATAGATCTTTAGAATGTCACTGATTGGTATAGTATGTGGTTCAGAAGTTTGATTTAGTATCTTTAGAGATATACGAAAGTTGGGTTAAAGGAAGTAGCATATACATGCAGGGTGGGTTCAACCAAGTAGCGTATAAACTCTAATCCATGATCTTTGAGGTTACAACTGGTTCTGGGTTCAGCACAGTGTTCTGGTGTTAGTGATCTAATTGTTTAGATTAATTGAATATTGGTTGATGCAATTTAAGTTTAAAAGGCTTTGATAGGTCTAGTGTGAAAATTTGATGAAACATGGCCTTCAGCTTGTGGTGTTGTGATCCAGGAGTATCTAGTCTGAAAATTCATCATGAAATGTGTCCTTGGTGGAAGAGTGGAGTTTCTGTAGGCTGGCACCTACGCACTAGTAAACATATTGGCTAGTACAAGAGCTAGGGGGTTGTATCTCCCTTCCAGTAGAAGTTGGAAAATGAGAGAAGGTTGTAACCTTCTGCATGTAGCAGCCTACGTACTGCTATGAGTCTACACCAGTACAAGATTATAAACAAATTTTCTTATTATTAAAAGAAGACAAAGATGACAGTAGCAGGTGCGTTTTACCCACATTGGGTTTCCACCTTAAATCTTGGTGTTCATGTATGTTTCTTATGTGTGATGCTTTATTCTGCTTTTACTGCACTGTCTAATAAATATCTGATATACTGGTTTAAGCTCAACACATGATAAACTATCTAAATCACAAGTTCTCTGCATATACGCTAGTTTCTTTAAGCACAGTCGCATGTGCATGCTAGTTCACTTCACTGAAGTGGTGTATATAAATCTGTTTTGGAAATAAAATTATTGATCTGATAATATTGATTAACCCCCCTCTCAGTATTATTTCCAACAATTGGTATCAAAGCAGGTCCTTCAAAAGAAGCTTGATCACTTGAAGGGAGATCCATCAACATGAATAATCAAGAAAGCATGGAATCCATCAAACCACCAATATTCGATGGGAGCAACTTTGTTTATTGGAAAATAAGAACCATAGCCTATCTACAATCATTTGGAACAGATGTCTGGGAAATTGTGGAAGGAGGATATACATTTCCAACAACAATTCCTATAGATACGGCAGGTAAAAGGCAATATGAAACCAATGCCAAAGTTGTCAATTCTTTATTGGGAAGTCTGTCACAATCAGTGTTTGTCAAATTCATGCAGCTCAAATCAGCCAAAGAAATATGGGACAAAATTGTTCTGAGCTATGAAGGAGACTCTAAGGTAAAACGTGCTAAACTTCAAACTCTCGGAATTCAGTATGAAACTCTTAGGATGCATAGTGATGAAAGTATAGCTAGTTACTTCCTATGTATAGATGAGGTTCTCAATTGTATGAAGAATCTGTATGAAGAAATTAAGGAATTTACCTTAGTTGAGAAAGTCTTGAGATCCTTTTCTGCTAAATTTGAATCCAAAGTGTCTGCCATAGAAGAAAAACAGGATGTATAGAATATCACTATGACGCAACTTCACGGAATCTTAACTGCCTTTGATATGAGAAAAGGAGGACCATCAGATATGAGAGAAGTCACATTCAAAGCTTTTGCAAAAGGAAAAGAAGAACACAATGAATCAGGACATATTTCAGAAGAAGAAGATGAGGTAAACTTTGTCAAAAAGCTTCAACAGGGTTCTAGAAGGTTTGAGGTAAGTTACCATTCAAATTCTTTTCTTGTGGCAGAGTCAGTCATTATGCTACCAGATGTCCTCATAAAGATAAATTTGAAAAAGGAAAGGAATATGCAAAAGGGAATAGAAAACAAGTTGTGAATAAAAGGAGTTATTATACTCATGAAGATAGTGATGGTTTATCTAACAGTGATGAAGATGAAACTAGACAAGATTATAGACTTCTCATGGCTTATGACGATGATAATTTTTGGGATGATTTAGAAGAGGAAGACCTTCAAGAAGAAATATCTAAACTCAAAATCTATTTAGAAGAAAAGAATATGATTATGAATACCTTGACATACCAACTTGCTGAAAAAGAAAAACACAATGAAAAACTAGAATGTGAAATTGTGGGTCTAAGAAAGGATCTTGAGAAAATGAAATCTCTCAATCTTAGATTTGCTAATGGATCAGAAACTTTAAATGAAATTATCAAATTTCAACATTCTCCTCTGATAAAGACAGGTCTTAGATATACTGAAGAATCATATCAATCACAGAAGTCGTCAACTTCCACCAAAAGCTATCTTGATGTAGCAAAGACTATTGAATAGTATGACAATTGTTAGCAAAAGCATAAAGCAGATCACCAGGTAAATCAGATTCAATTTACTCCAAGGATGAATAGAATTCACAACCAACCTCAGGTAAATCATACTCAATTTTCTCCAAAGATGAATATCAATAGAAACTACAATCAGCAAGTCAATAGATTCGATAGACACAGGAACTTCTTTAATGGGCAACGTTTTTCATGTCATAATTTTGGACACAAAGTTGCTCAATGTGTTGCTTAAAAAACCATCATGACTAGAGAAGCACAAAATCAAAGGAATGTAACAGGTATCAAGAAAAGTTCTTATAAAAACTTTTCTCTTCTTGAAAATGAAATAGAATGCTCAATCTGTAACAACTTTGGTCGTGAAGAATCTGAATGCAGGAGAAAATTTCGGTAAACATCTCAAAAGGAGAAAACTCCATTAAATCCCAAGATATGGAGAAGGAAAGAATCTCAAACAGAAAGATGTGGTATAGCCTTGTGTGCATAAGGACAAGAAAATCAGTGGTATATCTACAGTGGATGCTCAAAACACATGACAGGTGACAAAGAAAAACTTCATTCATATAATGCCTTAGAAAAGGAAAATAATGTCTCATTTGGAAATGACACTCCTGCTATCATAAAAGGTAAAGGCTCTATTTTCTTTAAAGAAAAGGTTAAAGTTGGAAATTTTATGTATGTAGATGGTTTAAAGCATAACCTATTCAGTGTCAATCAAATGTGTGATCAAGGAAATGAAGTGGTGTTTCGATCAAACAAATGTATTGTTCTTGAGCTTGATACAAGAGAGACCGTGATCAAAGGTACAAGAACTCCAAACAACTTAGACATACTCAAGGGAGGACAACAACAGTGCCATCTAAGCAAAAATGATGAAAATTGGCTGTGGCATAGAAGATTGGGACATCTAAGATTTTCTAAAATAAGAAAAACATGCATATTCAAGGTTGTTTGTGATCTTCCAAATATCAGCATCCAAAAAAAAACAATATGAAAACCATGTCAAATCGGCAAGCAAACCAGATTTCACTTCATGGAAAAAGAAGGGTCAGCTAGTAAGCCTCTTGAACTTGTCCATACTGATTTATGTGGACCATCAAGAAAAAATTCACCTCCTGGAGGAGAATGCTTTATTTTGTTCATTGATGATTTTTCCAGAATGTGTTGGATAGGTCTTCTACAGCATAAGGATGAAGCTTTTGAAAACTTCCAAGCCTTCAAAGCTTTGGTTGAAAATGAATCAAATTGAAAAATAAAATGCCTCAGATCTGATCGAGGAGGGGAATTTACCTCGGATGAATTCTTTGACTTTTGTGAACAACACGGAATAAAAAGGCAATTCTCCACCACAAGGAATCCCTAGAAAAATGGTGTGGTATAAAGAATAAACAGAACAATTCAACAAATGGCTCAAGCTATGCTAGATGAATCTAGAACTCCTGCAACCTTCTAGGGTGAAGCTGCATTCGCTGTCGTAACTATTCTCAACCAAGCAAATGTTCACGTAAATAGCACTCAAACTCCACATGAACTTTGGTATGGTAAGACTCCTACTGTAAAATACTTTAAAGTTTGGAAGAAAATGTTATATCAAAAGGACTGATGAAAAACTTGGTAAGTTTGAACCCAGAGCAGATGAAGGTATTCTCCTTGGTTATTCTTCCAGAAGTAAAGGATATAAATGTTATAATAAAAGACTTGGAAAAATTGTTGAAAGCATTGATGTTGTAGTTGATGAAGCATGCAAAAATACAAAACAGATAAAATCAACAGAATATTATGACAATGAAGAAGATGGGGATTATGTTCCCACATCAAATAAAAATCATATTGAAGAAGAAACCAATGAAGCACCAAAAGAAGAGATAATGGTAGAAGAAAAGACTTCGTCCAGGTATGTTCAGAAAAATCATCCAAAAACTCAAATTTTAGGGGAAAAAGAGGCAGGTGTATAGACAAGAAGAACTATTACAGGGACCTCAAGCTATCTAGCATTACTAACCTCCATTGAACCTCAAAATGTAAAAGAAGTATGCAAAGATGAACGTTGCGTCAAGGCCATGGATGAAGAACTTGAGCAAATTGAAAAAAATAATACTTGGGAATTAGTTCCTAGACCTCATGATAAAAATATTATAGGAACTAAATGGATATTCAAAAATAAGTTGAATGAAAATGGAGAAGTCATTAGAAACAAGGCCAGACTTGTTTGTAAAGAGTATGCTCAACAAGAAGGTATAGACTTTGAAGAAACTTTTGCACCTGTTGCCAGACTTGAAGCCATAAGGATGTTTCTTGCTCTTTCTAGCTTTCATAAATTCAAAGTATACCAAATGGATGTAAAATCAACCTTCTTGAATGGAGATTTAGAAGAAGAAGTTTATATTGAACAGCCAGAAGGATTCATTCTTGGAAATGATACGAAACTTGTATGCAGACTCAAAAAGGCCCTCTATGGTCTAACACAAGATCCAAGGGCTTGGTATTACTTCCTTGACAAATATCTACACCAATAAGGTTTTACAAAAGGCTCAGTAGATAACAATCTATATATAAAGATTGAAACTGATAAATTCCTAATTATTATTGTTTATGTTGATGATATCATTTTTGGTAGCGATGAAGAATCCATGAGTCAGAATTTTGCTTCAGTAATGCAACAAGAATTTGAAATTTCCTTGCTTGGTGAACTTACCTATTTTCTTTGTCTACAAGTTCAACAAAATAGAGATGGTATTTTTCTCTCACAAACAAAATATCTCAAACAGATCTTGAAAAGGTATGGAATGGAAGATTATAAACCTGTATGTACCCCAATGGTAACAGGATGCAGTCTCAGCTCAAATGATGAATCGGCAGTAGTACATCAACCAACTTACAGATCCATGATTGGCAGTCTACTTTATCTAACAGGTATCTGACCTGACATCATGCATGTAGTAGGAAGAGTTGGAAGATTCCAATCAAATCCAAAGGAATCACACCTTCACGCAGTCAAAATAATTTTCAAATATCTTCAAGGAAATCGGGACTTTGGTTTATGGTATCCTAGAGATGCAGATCTTACACTTCATGCACATACAGATGCAGATTGGGCAAGAAGTGTTGATGACAGAAAAAGAACTAGTGGTGGTGCATTCTATATGGTTTCCAGGTTAGTATCTTGATTCAGCAAGAAACAAAGTTCAATTTCTTTATCTACAGCTGAAGCAGAATATGTGGCTACTACATCTTGCTGCACACAACTACTTTGGATGATGCAAACCTTGCAAGACATTCAGATCAACTGTACTCCACCCATCTCCATTCTATGTGATAATACAGGTGCCATTAGTATTTCAAAGAATCCAGTCATGCACTCCAAGACCAAGCACATACCCATCAAATACCATTTTCTACATGAACAAGTGCTTGAACAAAAGGTCAAATTGGAGTATGTTCCCTCCAAAGAAAAGGTTGTTGATATATTCACTAAACCACTTCCCAAATAAACATTTGAATATCTCAAACAAAAGTTGGGAGTAGTTGCTGCATCTTCCTGCTATTAAATCCATTCTTTAGAGAAAGGTTATTATACGTGTGTTTCATGAAGTATAGTCATGTACACACGCTGGTTTCTATGGGTCAAGGAGTGTATATGTTTTTCAGACAAGAAAACAGTGGGTCAGGCTCTGATATGGGTGCTCTATCTGATGTTGATGATTACAGTCTATTGATATGATCTGTTCATTAATTTTTATCTAACTGACAAAGATGCCTTGATCATTGACTTGCTAACTATGCACAGGTAGCACAAGTTCAGGGCGAGCACTAGCCTTCACTCGCGTTCTGCATTGTTGGCATTATGGTTGTTGATTCCAGCTATGTCTTCAGATATTTATACCTTTTGTTGCTTAAGTCATGTAAAAGTCTAGGGTGTGATATTTCTTCTCATACATTTGAATGAGTCCTATTGGAAAAATTATGTAATTTGTATCCCCACTTTGCATTGGATGGATGATGTAATTATATTTCTGTCATGTATAAACAATTGGTATATCCCACTGGTTGGGTGGATGAGTCAAATTTTGTATATCCCCACTTGGTTGGGAGATGGATGTATGTATGAGTCATTGGTGATAGGAAGGTCATACTCACATAGTTGAGTTATAGAGTCATGTTATTCTTTTGAACAATATTTTTGGAGAATCTGCTTGTGCTTGAGGGGAACATGGTCGGTTTCAGTACATCTCAGCATGTACAAAGGGAAGCTCAACCAGACAATTCAGCATGTACTCAGGGAGAGCATGAACATCATAAGGGAGGGAATATCTTGGATAGCCTTTTGACCTTGATGTCAAAGGGGGAGAGTGTCTTGGTGTTGTTGTTGCCATCAAGACCAAAGGAGGAGATTGTTAGCATTATGATATAGGTGTTGTCCTTGATGGCAGCTCACTCAGATGAAAGTTTACAGTGCAGTACGTCAACAACAAAGGATTATAGATCAGACTCCAAAGAATGAAGAAAGAGAGGTATGCGTTGGTTCACTTTGTCCAAGGCGCATATACACGCGGTTTAGCAGAACAAAAGTAGCATATAACATATACACGCACTTTCACAGGAGGAAAAGCACATACATGTTGGAAAACCAAGTTTTTGGTCCAAGTTAATTGGTCCGAGGTATTTGGTCCAAGGTATTGACCCTAGGTATTGGATCCAAGGTATTGGTGCTAAGTGGTTTTGGTTCAAGTATTGAGAAAGGCCTAAGAGTATAGAAGGAGGAGAAGATCGTTAGGCCAAGGTGTGCAAGCAATGAGAATATAAGGAATACTTCTATCTGAAGTATGTATTATGATGCAGGGTTATGTTTGGGACTGGATCTGAAATATTCATGTGCACCTTGAGTTCAACATTGGATCAGGAATCATGAAACTTGAAATGAATTATTCTTGAATGATATGATATTGGTTGATACCAGATCTGATGTTTTGTGCCTATTCTCTTAGTTATCTATCATGATCTGGGTTTGTCTAAAGTCTGGAATTGTAGCAAAGTTCTGAGTCAAAATTTGCAAATCTGTATGCAGGTTCATCTCGGCCAAAGGGTGTATACACGCAGGTTCAACTCTTTCAAGTAGCGTATACAAAAAGAAAAGCTTCTTTTTCTGATCTGGCTAATCTATCTGATCAAATTATGTTGTTTTGTTGTTGTCTATCAATGAAGTCTTCTTAGATCTAAACGTAGAATTGTTGTATAAGGAAATTGAGTCTGATTGATTGATTGATTGAGAAGGAAGGGTGATCCTTATTGCTACCTGTTTTGAACTTTGTAATATGACAGTAGATCTTCAGAATGTCACTGATTGGTACATTATGTGGTTCAGAAGTTTATGATGCAGTATATTTATAGATATACGCAGGTTGGGTTAAAGGAAGTAGCGTATACACGCAGGTTGGGTTCAACCAAGTAGCGTATACACTCTAATGCATGATCTTTGAGGTTACAATTGGTTCTGGATGATGATGCATGGTTCTAGGTTCAGCACAATATTCTGGTGTTAGTGATCTGATTATTCAGATTAATTGAATATTGGTTGATGCAATTTAAGTTTAAAAGGCTTTGATGGGTTCAATGTGAAAATTTGATGAAATGTGGTCTTCAACTTGTGGTGTTGTGATCCAAGAGTATCCAGTCTGAAAATTCATGAAACGTGGTCCTTGGTGGAAGAGTGGAGTTTTTTGTAGGCTAGAACCTATGTACTAGTAAACATATTGGCTAGTACAAGAGCTAGGGGGTTGTAGCTCCCTTCCAGTAGAAGCTGGAAAATGAGAGAAGTTTGTAACCTTTTGCAAGTAGAAGCTTATGTACTGGTATGAGTCTGCACCAGTACAATATCGTAAATAGATTTTTTTATTATTGAAAGAAGATAGAGATGATAACAGCAGTTGGTTTTTACCCACAATGGGTTTCCACCTTAAATCTTGGTGTTCATGTATGTTTCTTATGTGTGATGCTTTATTATGCTTTTACTGCACTGTCTAATAAATCTCTGATATACTAGTTTAAGCTGAACACATGATAAACTATCTAAATCACAAGTTCTCTACATATACGTTGGTTTCTTTAAGCATAGTCATGTGTACATGCTAGTTCACTTCACTGAAGTAGCGTATATAAATCTGTTTGGGAAATAAAATTATTGATCTAATAATACTGATTCACCCCCCTCTCAGTATTATTTCCAACACCCTGCTTACCGAAATGAGCTAACCCAACCAATCAATCTGACTGATCCAGTTGGACACCCCACCTTTATAGTATAGCGGCCACAACAGCAAGCGTCTAACACATTTCTTCATCGTTGTCGTGCCTACTTTAGTATCTCCCTGGCTTTATTACATCAATGGGTTAGAGAGAACTTCACAATTGATGTTTGATGCCTGATCTGTCGTACTGTAGATTTAGGGACCACAAGAGTATTAGAGATGGCATATGATGAAACTCTGTAAAAACCCCAAGCGTTCATCTATACCATGTTGGTTATAACCACCCTTCAAGTATACAGTTCCAAGGCCTACCACTGCAACTATTGCCCACATAGTTCTTGCAAGGAATAATCTGCATGATAGACATCTCCATCATCATTTGTGGCAACCCCTGCTCTGTGAAAACTTGATTTCCAAATGCACACTAGGTTAAGAAAATACGAGCATTTTATCATAGAAACTACGAGCAGTTTATCATAGGTATAGTGTTTTCTTTATAATAGGATAAGAAAAACCTCAACTGTAGGTTGGATCCTTGACAAATCAGATTCAAAACTGGCTATTGCTCGTAAATGTACTTAAGGATTTCAAATAGATGACATCAGAAGCTCTAGCAATCAATCAAGAGCATATACAATAGTTTCAAATCGCATTGCAGGAACTTAAATAATTAAGTAACAAATTGATGCTCGATAAAACAACACTAGAAGCAAAGCATCAAGACATATATGAACACCTTGGAGACTATCGGCATAAGCTGAAGCCACAAGCAATGCATCAAGACATATATGAACAACTTGGAGACTATTAACATAAGTTGAAGCCACAAGAAAAGCATCAAGACATATATGAACAACTTGGAGACTATCGACATAAGCTGAAGAAACAAGAAGAGAACTCTTAAGTGACAGCATCAGAGAAACAAACTTGTTTTAGTTGCAAGTGCGCTAGCTATGGGGTAGACAATTCAAGTCGATGAGTACTTTTCTACCTCTGCACTTGGCTATAGATTACCTTGCTATAGATTGCCCTTAAGACTATAGATTAAACTGCAACAAGCTAACATGATTGGCTGATGCTCAATAAAACAACACTGAAAGAAAAGCATCAAGACATATATGAACAGCTTGGAGACTATCGGCATAAGTTGAAGCCACAAGCAAAGCAGGTAGGGACTAGTTGTCGTGCAGCCCCCCTTCTTTTTCTTGAAATATATCTATCTGTTGACCACGTCTGTCTATTGTAGGTCTTGACTATGTGGTTATATTGGACAAGGGTGAATGAGGACTAGTGGACGATTGAATATTTAACGAGGTGGTGGTTTTCTTCTTGTCCATATTGTTTTCATCGATCTATTAGCTTCCGTTGGTTGAAAGTAGTAGATTATTGTCCTGTGCTTTAGTAAATTGCATGAGCTTGTGAATTTACAGGAAAATTTACATGGTATTCAAGTCGAAGACAGTATACTAGAGGAGATTCCGAAGTTTTGAGTTTTGGGTTATAGGTGAAATCTGAATTTGCAATACATACTTTAGGATTGACAAATGACGTTCTACGGTTTGCGGCTCGAGTATGCCTTGGAAGGTAGCTTGAATTATATAGCCTGGAGGGATAGAATGGAGGCTATGTTGGAGATAATGGATTGAAGGAATTCATTGATCAAGACATTCCTAAGCCAACATCATCGGATGCACAAAATCTGGCAAAATGGAAGAAGTGTGTAGCAAAGGCGAAGTGAATAATCCATGAGGGATTTCGAGACCACATTGTCTCGAGTATCCATGGCATGGAAAATCCATACGCTCTGTGGAAAGCATTGACGGAATTGTATCAGAACAACAGTAACCAAAGGGAACTGGCATTGAAGGACAAACTTTGAAAAATAAAAATGGAGAAAGGCGAGACTATTCCAAAATACTTGATCGAGTTCACTCAATGTCGTGATGAACTTAGAAGTGTTTGAATCACGATTGTTGAGGATGATATGGTGAGTCCTACTCTTTTAAGACTCCCAAAGAGTTAACATAGTTATCAATACTTTGTCAATGGTTGAGAGAATATGCCAGATTGGGAATGACTGTGGTCGGATTTGATGCAGGAGGAGATCAAGAGGAACATCAGGGATGGATCTTCATGAAAGACTGATGATGAAGAGAACTATGCCTTAGCGATTAAGGAAAAGAAGGGGAAAGGGAAAGCTTCCCATTCCAAATCATATTCTTGTCATAGAGGCAAGGAGAAAGACATGACAAAAGTGAAATGTTTTCATTGTCATGAGATGGGACATTTTGCTACAAATTTTCCACTCAAGAAGTCCAAGAATAAGTCCTCAAGAGGAGTGGCGGGTGAGACTTTGGCCTCTCAATTCAAATTAGAATTTTCCCCCTTCGCATGCATGGTTTCATCAATGATGGGACGTGTATGGTACTTAGACAGTGGAGCTTCATTCCACATGACTGGCGGCAATGATTTATTCAGTGATCGAGAGGAGAAACATCTCTAGATGCATATTGAGATGGGTGACGACGAGAGGTATAGTGATACCGGATTGGGCACTGTTACTTTTTAGAGGGAGCATGGGGTTCCACTCACCTTGAAGAATGTTATGTATGTGTTTTATTTGAAGAAGAACTTGGTATCCATTTCCATGCTTGAGGATAGAGGCTATGATGTGATCTTCTCAAAAGGAAAGGTGTTCCTTTAACACATAGCCATAGGTCAGGTAAAGAAGATAGGAATTCAAATGAAGAATCTCTATAAGCTAGAGGTAGAGGATTGTGTTGCTTTGAGAACGAAAGTAGATATGGTGCAGAGCCGAGATGTTGGTGATTTGTGGCATATGCAATTGGGTCACTTGCATCATGGGGCTTTGAAGATCATGCAACAGATCTCCACCAGTTTTCCCAAAAGTACACTAGAGCAAGTTGATACATGCAAGGGGTGTACTTTGGGTAAATACACCAAGTATTCCTTTCACAATACAGACAATTGAGTAGAGCTATTCTAAAGTGAGTCCATTCAGATGTGTGTGGACCATTCTCGATAGCATCCATGACCAAACACAGGTATTATGTTATATTTGTTGCTGACTTTTCTCGAAAATGATGGATATTTTTTATTGCAAAAAAAGGATCAAACCTTCACAATTTTTTGTGATTTTAAATCATTGGTGGAGAAAGAGTCGAGAAAGAAGGTTAAATATTTACGAAATGATAACAGTGGTGAGTATTTCTCAAATGAGTTTAAGAAATTTTGTGCAGCAAAAGGGATTAAACGAGAGTTGACAACACCCCAAACCTTCTGCGAAATGGGGTGATCGAGAGGAAGAACATAAGCATAGTAGGGGCAGTGAGGATGATGTTGCATGATTAGGGTCTCCCACTACACTTGTGGTTTGAGTCATGAAATACAATGGTTTATGTTCATAACTGTAGCCCACATTGGATACTTGGGATGAAGACACCAGAGGAGGCTTATTCCGGTAAGAGATCAGATGTTGGTCACTTCAGTATTTTTGGGTCATTGATATATTTCTATGTGACCAAATATGCACAAAAGAAGCTTGAGCCAATAGTAGAGTTGGGGATATTTGTGGGGTACACTGATACACCTCACAACTATCGGATGTACTTGCAAAGCAGCAAGATGACAGTGGTTCGCAGGGATGTCAGATTCGATGAGAAGAAGGCCATGTGAGTTTCCCTTGAGAGGGAGCTTCAACTACATGCAGTTAAGGAGATTTTAGCTCCTAAGGTTGAGGAGCCTCATATTTATGTGGAGCAGCCACATGGAAAGGATCTGGGAGTGGAGACATCTACTCAGGCAGAGTCTTCCAGAGATGGAAGGAAGTGCACGAGAGAGGTAGATAGATTGTTGTTGGATGCTAAAGAGAATGTGGGAGCACCCACATTATAGCACAGACAGAGGAGGTCACTTGACAGGTACACTGGATACATGGCTCTTATGAGAATAAGTGTTGTGACAAAGCCATCTTCCTTTGAGGAAGTAGTGCAGCAGCTGGTTTGGGTTGATGCCATGGTGGAGGAGTATGACTCCATAGTTCATAACAGTGTTTGGGATGTGGTCTTGAGACCGGAGGATAAGTCCGTGTTGATGTCCCGTTGGCTTTACAAGGTAAATTAAGATGTACATGATAGTGTTGAGAATCATAAGGCTAGATTTGTAGCACGTGGCTTTTCACAGGTAGAGGGGATTGAATATGATGAGACCTTTGCTCCTATTACAAGGTACCCATTGATCAGATCTATACTGGCACTATCAGCATAGATGGGTTGGAAGATACGTTAGATGGATGTGAAGACAACCTTCCTTAATGCCACGATTGAGGAAGAGGTGTACGTAAAGCAGCCTAAAGGTTTTGAAACCTTTGACATTGAGTCACATGTTTTCCAGCTCAAGAGAGCATTGTATGGGCTGAAGCAAGCACCTAATTCTTGGTACACCATAATAGATAGCTACTTCATCGAGTTGGACTTCACAAAGAGTGAAGCCAATGTGAACCCGTACCACATAGTAGTGGAAGGTAAATTATTGATAATTGGACTTTATGTTGATGATCTCATACTGACAGGTGATGATCAACTGATCAAATCTTGCAAGTAGGACCTTGCAAGAGTGTTTGAGATGGAGTTGGGGCTCATGCATTACTTTATGAGGATGAAAGTATGATAGGGTGATGGGGAGATGTTTGTGTCTCAAGGCAAGGATGCCAACGAGATACTTAGGAGGTTCCGCATGGAGAACTGTAAGCCTATGGAGACTCCTCTAGCTGGTAACTGGAGGAAGGAGGTTGTTACTTTGGGAGAGGTAGTGGAAGTTATTGTTTATAATTAGCTTGTGGGTTCACTCATGTACTTGGTTAACACACGATTGGATTTATGCTATGAAGTTAACCAGTTGATTCAAGCGATGATTATGCCTACCAAGTTGTATTAGAAGATGGAAATTCATGTATTGAAATACCTCAGGGGCACTACTTAGTATGATTATGGTACAAATGGACAGAGGGAGTGAAGCTTCAAAGCTTCACGGATTCATATTGGGCAGGAAGTCCATCCAATTGGAAAAGCACATCAGGAGGGATTTTTACTGTTGGGTCAACGGAAGTTTCCTGGTACAACAGGAAACAGAGATTGGTTGCACTCAGTTTGGTAGAGGCAGAGTACATGGTTGCAAGTCAGGCAGCAGGTGAGGCCATCTGGATGAGGAAGATCCAAGTTGGTCTATTTGGTTATCAAATGGATCCGATATTGATTTACTACGATAACCAGAGTTGTATCAAACTCTCTGAAAATCCAATTTTTCATAATAGGTCCAAGCATATTGATATCCGATATCATCATCTCATAGATTGCGTATTGAGGTAGATCATGTTGTTAGAGTACATCCCCACGGAGGAGAAAGATGCTGACATTTTGACAAATGCATTGTCAAGATGTAAATTTTAGTTTCACAAAGACAGGAGCGGGTAGCAGATAATCCATTTCTTGTTGAGAGGGATTTTTGAGAAATGACAACAAGAAATTTTAGTTTAAATTTGTCCTTGAATTTAAATTGTGAATTAAAATTGAATTCTATTCCCATAGCAACTTGTAAATAGTTAATTAATTTTAATTAACTTAATTAACTTAGGAATTTAGAGTTGGAAGTCATGTATATGTTCTCCCTAAATTTTAGGGGTCTAGTATGAGTTTAGATTGATTTGTAATTAGATAACTCAGTTCACTGAGTTATAGTCAATCAGTTAAACTAGTTCTAACTGTTTGTTGAACTAGTAGAGGATTAACAGTCAGTTAGTGCATTGGTGCATCCACAAGTGCTACTCCAGATAACTGAAGATTCACTTGTCAAAAACTCATGCATGTCAGTTCTGAGAAAGACCTAGTTGAGACTAGAGTGCCGGGACAGTGTACTATCAGTTGTATGATTTACTGAGTTGTCAATATCATGCATGCAATCAGGAAGAGGACCTAATGAGGATTGTGCATATTTGTAAGCATTAATTCCCTTTAAATTCGAGCTATTCATCCTAGGAATTGCATAAGGAAATGGAGGCTTGTAAGGCAATGGAAATTGGCTAAGTGTCAGCTAATAGCGGGCTTGTGAGGTAGAGAGTTCAGAATACTTATGTGGAATTGTTCTAGTGAGAACAAGCTTTGTATCTTCACTCATATTTATGATTTAATGCAATACAGATAGGCGGGGTTTTGAGCAGTGGCTTTCCCCAAGAAACTTATTGTGTTATGTGCCATTGACTTGTCTTCTTCTTGTCGATATTGTTTTCATCGATCTATTGACTTCCGCCAGTTGAAAGTAAAAGTAGATTATTGTCCTGTGCTTTAGTAAATTGCATGAATTTTTGTGAATCTATAGGAAACTTTACAACAAGTTATATATGTGTGTGTGTGTGTGTGTGTGTGTGTGTGTGTGTGTGTGTTTTAATGCCCATGCGATGAAAGAAACCCAACTTTAACCAATCACAACTCTCAAATCGTGTGACAAAATCAAGAAAAATTTCTATCATCGGAAAGCTTGTAGGGAAATGGGAGTGATGGAGGCATCAAAATGAAAACCAAATAAAAGTTAAAATCACTCAAAATGAAGCAAACCAAAGTGTTGTAAAGGTGATATTAACAAAAATCATATGGAGCACCTCAATAGGGACCATCATACCCATACAATTCTCTAAAGGGAGTCATCCCAATAGACATATGGTAGGTGGTGTTATAATAATACTCACCCAAGTGCAATCACCTAATCCAAGTTTTTTGTTGCATGACCACATAGTTCCTCAAACCACCCAACTGTTGAAAATTTCTATTTGTCCATTCGTTTGTGGATGGTAAATGGTACTTGAAGTTAACCCTGTGTTGGCTAATCAAAATAGTTCCCGATAGAATGTGCTGAGGAATTTTCTATCTCTTTCATTGACAATGTTTTTTTGGGAATCCTGTGCAATCTAAAGACCTCCTAAAAGAATGTATCTACCACTTGTGTTGCCGAGTAGTTTGAATATATGGCCATGAAATGGTAAAAATTTGTTAACCTATCAACCACCATGAAGCTAAAATCTCTCCCGTGCACCTCGAAAATCCCTTTGATGAATTCCATCGAAATGCTTTCCCATTTTTTTATCTAAGATTGATAGTCATTGTAATAGTCTTGCTAGATTGGTATGCTCTATTTTATTTTGTTGGAAATTGGAACATTCTACTACATGTCTCCAAACATCACCCTTGAGGCCCTTCCATACAATTCTCTCTCATATCTATATATATGTTTTAAAGGATCTTTGGTGTTCCTTGAGCTACAACTCAGGAACTAAGAATATCCTCCCTTTGTAATAGATAATTTCATTAACCACAATGTGCCTATCATCTTGAATTAATCCATTCATTAACTTGGATGCAAATTTATTCTTTGAGTACTCAAATAGTAGAAGTGATCTCCAATCACTGCTAATCTCCATGAGAGAAAATGCTACTAGTATCCTAGAGAGACAATTGACCACCAAATTCTTCTTCCCCTTCACTTACTTGATGTTGAAGTGACTCATATGCCTAAATTTTGCTGACACATTTGTACTACCCCTCATTGAGATCCTTTCTCGAAGGCATCACACTCTAAAACATAGGGTTTTGAGAACTTTGGAAGTGCGAGAATGGGACAAGAACTTATTAACTATTTTCATCTTTCAAAAGTGTGAAATTCTTCTTATATTCATTTTAAAGCCCCTTTCTTCATCAAGTTGGTTAGGGCTTCCACAATTCTAGAGTATCCCTTGAAAAATTGCCAATCGTAATTTCATATCCCCATGAATCCCCTAAAATCTGTGAGGTTGTTGGATGTTGGCCACTCAATTATTTCTTAGATATTTTCCTATTCTACTTGTACTCCTCATGCACTGATGATGTGTTCAAGATACAAAATCTCTTTCATTCCAAGTTCGCACTTGGACTCTTCAGAAAAGTGATATTGATCCTCCAATATTCTTAGCACCTCCTATAAGTGTCTCAAAGTCTCCCCCCAGGTTTTGTTGTGAATGAGAATATCGTCAAAGAAAACTAAGAAAAGTTTTCATAGTTTCCTTTTGAATATATGATTCATACATGACTGGAATGTAACTGGCACATTCATCAACTAAAATGGCATGACGAGAAACTCATAATTCCCATAGTGGCATTTGAAGGTTGTCTTCTATATGTCCTGCTCTTGAACCCTAATCTTATGATAATATGACCTCAAATCATTTTTGGATAAATACACTACCCCTTGAAGCTCACCTAATAACTCATCGATCCATGGTATTTGGTAACTATTCTTTATTATCTTCTTATTGAGGGCTTTGTAGTATATGCACATCTTCATTGTCCCATCTTTATTATTAAGCGGTACTATAAAGGATGAAAACGGGCTAGTGTTAGGCTTTATGTGCCCCATATCCAACAATTCCTTAATGGCTTTATAAATCTCCTCTGTAATTATTTTGGGTTTCCTATATGGTGTGGTGATGACTAGCTTGGCCCTCTCTTCCAATTTTATAGTATGCTCAAAATCCCTATCCAGTGGTCTTCCTAGTGGAGTATTCCTAAATACCTTATGGTGCTTAATTAACAAGGCCTGAATATGTATTGGGTAACTCTTACCCTCATCTGATGCCTTCTGTTACATCACCATGCACTGTGATGTCTCCATGTTGGAATATGGATTCCAGTTTCTTGGCGATGACCACCCTTTGTGCATCAATGGTCATTCCTCTTAGAAGAACCATTTGTCCTTTTGGCGTGACCCACTCCATTTCCATGGCACGGTAATCCTTCCAATGGTTCCCTATAGAAATGAGCCATTGTACATCCAAAACCACATATGTGTCAACAATCTCTACTACATAAAAATCATCCACTAGGGTGTAGTTTCCCATCTTTAATTGCATTTGAGGAACCTTCCTCAAACAATCCATCCTTCATCCTCTTGGTACCTTTACAGCAAAACCCTTGAATAATTATATATCCAAATGCCTCTAAGCTACTACGAACACATCTATAAAATTATGAGTAAATCCTCCATCGATGAGGACTGTAGCCCATTTCCATTGTATTACTCCCCTTACTCTAAAGGTATTGTACCTATGAATGCATGAGGGATTGGTTATGGTGGTCGTAGTTGGTTTTCTCTTTGGTGGCTCTTCATCACTTCCGCTATTGTTATGTTATGCCTCCTATGTTGCTATGTATTTTTCCTCCTCTTCATTATCCAACATTACTTCTATATAGTGGACCTTTCCCTTGCCCATGCATCTATGTCCTTGGACTGAAGGTTATTTGTAGTTGTAGCAAAGCTTATTTCTTCTCAGCCCATCCCTAGTTTCTTCCATCTTATTCTCTTCCCCTACCAATGCTTCTTCTCTTTATTCTTTTGTGTGGGACTGAATTAATATGGTGCCTTCTTGGGCATCACATCTTCCATATCCCTGGTTCTAGAAATATCATCCTAAAGTGTACTAGGCTTAAAATCCTTCACCCAACTATGTTGTGAATCACTTAACACCTCCAAAAATAACATCACCAATTGATACTAGGATATATCTGTCAAGATCACTATTAATATCTCAAACTCTTTGATGTAACTATCTGGGATCCATATTTTCTTAAGTTGTGCGATATTCCTGAAGTGTAGCTCTATATTTTTCTTGTTAAATCTTTGGATCTATCTATCTGTAAACACCTAATAGGAGGTGATGTTGATGTTCCCAAGTATGGAAAACTTGTGATACCACCATTCATGTACTATACCCTCCAAATGTACTATGGCATATTATATTCCCTCTAACTCCCTCATGGGGTTGAGTTGGAAATATGTATCCATCTTCTATACCCATGCTCTAGCTATGCTACCAAAAGGCCCACTGAAGGTTGGGATATTTATATTTCTTGCTTTCATTGGCACAATCGTCCACCACTTGTTATGGTCCCTTTATTTATTCCTATGATTGATGGCACAATAATCATGGAGTGACATTTATGAGTGGAAATATTCCCCCAATGCCTCGTACTCCCTCATATGGTCCAAGAAATTTTGATTTCATCGTTGTTTATTATATACTAGTTCCTCCAAACATTTGGGTAGTAGTGGCCTGGGTGTATCCTTAGATCCCAGATTTCTTAAATTAATTTTTTCTACTTATTCATGTAATATATAAAATACGGAAAATAGAGAATAATAAAATACAATCGCACACTAGACACAATGAACACAAGTTATGCTTCGGGAAACCCTTACAAGAGCAAACCCAGCTAGAATGTGAGGTTGTTCTACTCTCTTTTTCACTGTAATGGAAATAATGCAAGTACAAAAGGAGAAGGCACTCTCTGTGGAGTTAACTGAGACTTGTGGTCTAATACGTTGCTACAAACACTAGACTTCCTCTGTTATGTTCTCTCTCCCACTCCCAATTTGTTCTACTTTATTGTGGAATAAGTTACAATAGAAATGAATGGAACCCCTTTTCCTCGTAGTCCCCATGTTATAACATATTGCGATAGCCAACTATGGATCAAGTTTGACTCCCTCAAATCTCAATTAGAATTAGAAATTTGACACTTCTAGAGTTTCCTTGATAGTCTTCATGTGGTTGGCCCCATTTTCATGAGTAACGGGGGGTGATGTGGCATCCTTTAAAATTATGGTGGTCAATAAAGATAGGTCAACTTTTGGGAGGCATAACTTTTGCATACAAACTCCACTAGATGTCTTTAGTGCATCGTTGGAAAGGCATCTAAGTGTAGAATAACATCATGGTTAAGCAAGAACCCTAGAAAGCACCATTTAAGGCCTCAAAACGACCCCAAAAGGTTTTCAACCTTAATTTTCCAAATTGGGTCTTGTTGACAAAATCGCTCCTACAAGTTTATTCATCCACTCTTAAAGCATCAAGATGGATGAAAAATAAGATAATGATCCAAACTATATCATTCCATAGTTTCCCAATTCTTCATGTATCATATTTTGAAGATATAGACATGCTCACTTCCATTGTTTCAAATAGGGATCTCACATTTACCAACAAATTTTGGCAAGAGTTGTTTAAACTTCACAATACCCAGTTGAAAAATGAAAATTATATATCATCCCCAAATTGAAGGCCAAATAGAGATGGTCGATCTATGCATTGGAGAAATCTTGAGGTCTAAATTGGGACTCCTAAGGAATATTATAAAATAATAATGAAAATAATAAAATAATATTAGATGACATCATCAAATTTTAGAGGGAAAAAGGAAAAAACTATTTTTTCAACTCGTATTTTCAACTTATCTCCTTACGGGTTTAGTCAAATTTTGAGTGAGGGAACTCATTGGATCCAGAATTATATTCCTCATCCAATGAGTACCCATGTTGCATACTTTCGATGGACCATGTTACAAGAAAAATGATAAATACATGGAAAACATGGTTGCAATCACGTTTTTCATGTATTTATCATTTCTCTTGTAGCACGGTCAATAGAAAGTATGCAACATGGGTACTCATTGGAAGAGGAATTTAATTATGCATCCAATGACTCAAAATTTGACTAAACCCATAGGGAGATAAGTTGAAAATAAGAGTTGAATTTTTTTTAATCTTTATACTTTTTTACTCCAAAAATGGTGAATCATCTTCCATGGCTGACATCATCATATCAACTTATATAAAGTTGAATTTGGTTGTACATTTTTGTTTTGAGGCGCATTTTAGAGCTCAAAATTTCTCTAATGGCTTAGAAATTTGTTTATGAAGCTTCACTTTGGAAAAATTGCATCATTGGGCACAACGACTACTCCTTGTAAAATGGTGGTACAATACCACGTATCTTATTGCTACCAAAATGACACCGTATAAAGTTTTTTTTGGCTCAAATCTCTTGTCAATGGCTTCCTATTTACTAGTGACTTCCAAGGTTCATGTAGTGGATCAACTTCACAAGAAAAAAGGCATTCTCTATACACTTAAGGATAATTTGGTTATATCTTAAAATAGAATGAAGGAAACATTTGACCAACATTGTTAGGAGTATTTGTTTGTAGAAAGTGGTCAAATGTTTCCTCTTTCAAACCACTAAACAAACGTCCCTCAAAGATAAAAATCCATTAAAACCTAGCACCAACCCTATAAGATTATTCAATGCACTAGACAAATTGCCTTCGAATTGGCTCTTCCAACACACTCTAAGATACATCTAGTCTTTCATGTATCTTGTCTAAAAAAGGTAGTGGTATAGAATTGTGGGGTGCAAACTAGCATACCATAACATGATGAAAAAGGATCCATTTGGATGCAATATTTGCTACCAAATAGCATTAAGTACACTATTGCATGGTTTGAGAAATAATGATATAGTGAAAAATATATACTTTGAAGATTCCACATGGAAACTAGCAGGGATTCTCCAACGATGTCCACACCTCTATCCTTGAGGACAACACTACTTTTGAAAGGGAAAGGAATTATGGTGTCCTATCATAACCTCTCTACTTTAGAGTACTTAGTCAATTAATGCATGTGACCATTTCTTTGAATAAGTCCTATTAGATAGTTAGTGGTTAGTTAATTAAGTAAAATGGTCGTGTTTATCAAATAAGGTCCATTAGGTAATTGATAATCATTAATGATGAGATCACAAGTAGTTAGATTTGCTATTGAAAATCTATTAATAGAACTAGAAGGATATATAATGTTTTTTTGTGATAAAAGCTTTGTTGAGTGAGAGATTTCTCTACCTTAAAAATACTAATAATAATAATAAT
>APFE031730820.1:2539-27400 GCA_000404065.3 Pinus taeda | reverse complement strand
ATAAACATTGATATAATAAAATATTTTTTACCTATCTCATTTAATTCATCATCATCATATATATATATGCATGCATTCTTTTTTTTTAATACTTTTTTATTATCCATATCTAAAAATTAAAGATCGCTACAAAATTTATCCTAAAAGCATTTTTTTTAATAAAATGACCAATATACTATTTCTAATTCATATCACTTATCACTCTTATTATCTTAACTTGTCCCATTATCTTAACTTCTCAACTTGGAGAAAATATTAAATAAATATAGCCTTACAATCTTAATAACAAATGCATTCCAAATTTCTACCTTGCAATTTTGTTAACTTACAATGTTATTAGTATTTGTGTCTAATTTAAATATATTTTTATTTCCTTTATTTTAAGAATACATTATTGATATTATACACATTTTACCAACACCTTTAAATCAAGTTGTATCAATATATTATTTTAACTTTAACCACTCAAGGTATATTTACACTACAAGATATTGGCCTAAAACTTATAATAACATTTCACTCACTTTTAAATTTCAATCTTATAGAATACACTAATCTACTTCAAGCAAGATGCATATAACCAATATGCATTATTATCAAAAATCCATGCAAGAAACATCCAAAATCATACAAGATATTGGCCTAAAACTTATAATAACATTTCACTCATTTTTAAATTTCAATCTCACAAAATACTACTTCAAGCAAGATGCATATAACCAATGTGCATTATTATCTAAAGTCCATGCGAGAGCCATCCAAAATCATGCAAAGTCTTCTAAAATCAATCTTTAATATAAAATGATTAAAAAAATAACATTACCCATTCCATTTGTAATACTACATGTTCATAATGCGATTAAAGTAGGATGAGAAATGCATATTTTCTATGGCCTTATGTTTGCTTCTACATATTTGAGAAGGGATGGAAAAATGCAATGTGTGTGATGGCCCACTTGGAATAATTCTCAATTGGTATGACATGGCTTGGGAAAGTGTGACAAAACATAAAAGGTACGGTGTTAGTTCAAATTAGGTAGTGCATTAATTTTTGTTCCAATGAAATTTCCTTCGTTGTGGTTAGTAATTGCTACTTGCTATATATAATATTGTGTGATCATATGAGAAAGTTCTAATGGTTAATGTATTGATTATTTTGTTGTAGATATTGTGTGATCATTGAGAAAGTTCTGATGGTTAATGTATTGATTATTTTGTTGTAGAGTTTGTCTATATATAATTAATTTAATTTTAAGTTTTAAGAGTTTGTTAGATTTAGTTGGATATGGGATATTTTCTTATTACTTGTTAGATTATGAAGATAGTGTGTCTCTTTTGAGACAAACTTGATTGATATTACATATCTTGAGACAATTATGTTATTACATAATATTATTACATAAACTTTCATGTTATCAATTAATCACATAGATTTGATGTGTGGAAACCATGCTTACTCTTTTGTTTGTTAACATGGTATTGGAGATCATAAGAGTTTGACTCTCTCGTGAGAGGAGTCCATGACAATGGGGGCTTTTTGCATTTCTAAGCCTTTGTAGATTTAGGATTAGCGTAGGCAAGAGTGGATTGTTTTGTGAGTGAGTATTATGGTGTGTCCATTTTAGTGTGTGAGCCATGGTTTTATGTGTTGTTTTGTGTTGTAAGAGTTGTCTATTGATTTGGTGCATTTATCCAAGCATAATTGTGATTAGTTGTGCTTCATGTTCTATATTGCAATCAATGCATTGTGCATGGAAATTGGATGGTTGATTGATTGATCGAGATTTTCTCAGCTACCGGAATTAACCAAGATATTTTACTTCAATGATGTTAGCAGAATTGCATGTGAAAGAGTATGAAAAAACACATGTGCATACTTTAAAGAAGATGAAACATAAAGACAACTATCAAATCAAAGAACACATACAACTTGATAACGGAGTTCACCTAGTGGGGGTTACGTCTTCGGATCCGGTGTCAAAAGTGGGGAGGTTGCTTCATTAATTGCTACAAAATGATGATGAATACATGATGTGTTCTTTGTCAATACAAGAAAGAACTCCCTTAACTAGAGTGGCTTGTCTCTCCATGAGACGCTCTTCTATAAGAAATATCACTCATAAAATCTTTCCTTCGACATGACAAGATAACAATCTCTCACATAAAGTGACATACAAGGATCTTCTCACAAAGTGGCATACATGGATCTCAAAATAAAATCATCATCTCAACAAAAATTAAAAGAAGACATGGAATTAGTGCATCTTATACCTCCACTTCTGGGGATGACTTGAAAATACACACTTTTGATGAAGAAATGGACTGCATTGTTGAATTCCTAGTGAAAAAACATGAAATCTGACTATAAACATGACCCCCTTCTGATTCGGTCACATTTGGGCTCCCCAGGAATCTTAAAGGTTCTCTTTTGTAGGTTGATTGAATATCAACTGCTCAAATGAACAAAATGATCTCACCATCATGTTTCTTGTGAAAAACTGAGAAAAATGAGTATAAAATTGGTCTAGTTCTGGAACTGTCATTTTCAGGCCTCTAAGAAATCTTTCAGATTCACGTAGATTCTTGTGTCAAGGTTCCACCTTCATGGTTCTACCCTAAACATTTTGCTTTTGAAAAATTCGATGATCATATCAGAAAACCAATCACGTCATTAGGCTCCTCATGAAATTCTAGTTCAATTGAGTATAATCTTGACATAATTCTGCCTGTGTCAAAAATTGGCTCAAGGGAATCTTAAGGATTCCTCCAATATTCTTCTTCTCATGGTTCCACCTCTTAGAACTGCATGCCTTCTCAGGGTTCCACTGTGATTGCATGGTTTTGTTCGCTTCTTTCATCCCCTAGGTTAATAAGTGAAATTGGTTTATATACATTATAATTTTTTGGTTGATTACCCAACAAGCTAGACTGATGATTTGGTTGGTTGTGGTTTAATTAAAGAATGAGGATGGGTGGTTCTGGGTTCCACACCCACCGTTCCATTATTGGCATTGGTTGGGCAACATTTTTTTTTAGTGTGTCAGAGTTGATATATGGGGTTTCTCGTTGAGAGGGCCGACCAAACTGATTGTGTGGGTTTGATCCCCACCAGCCCCAACTACATATGTGACAGTCGTTTCATTCAATCGGGCCATTGCGGGGTCCCTGGCACACTTGTTTATATATATATTAATATATATATAATTATATATATATTATAATTTATATATATATTATATTATTTCGATGGGGAGTGTTGGGGTTGGTGGCCTTCTACCCATTTTAATTTTTTGTTGGTTTATATAATTACAAATTCAAAAACCCGTCGACGAAATTTTAGGTCACCAGTTTTTTTAAGTAGGCGACAATTTTTCCCTTTCCAACTGCTAGAAACTGTCACCATTAAGTGTCAATTTTTCGCCTCGTTAGTGGCCGCCAAATTTAGTTAGTGGGCCTAGTTGACCAAAACTTTGACTGGCCATAACTTTCACATACGATGTCGAATTGAGGTATCATTTGCGTCATTGGAAATATTGCGATGAGATCTTCTATCTAACCCTAGTTTCATTAGAATTCAAGGACTTTTAATTTTGAGTTTTTTCAAAGCCACCTTTGATCTTGGAGCTACCTGGATCATTCCTCCCCACTAAGGATATTTTGGTTCTCCAAAAGCATGAACACAATCTGCAATTTGTTGTACTCTCTTTTTTGCACAATAAGTTCCCTAACATGCTACACTTCCTTCTCCTTCACCTTTTTACTTCAAAACCATAAGTAATAAATTAACACTTGTATCATATGCAAACTTGTAGTACATCTTGCAAAATACATGTTCAATTACATGACCTACCATGACCCAAGAAAATGCCCATACTTGCCACGAGTTTATAACACACTCTTTGGCTAAGTTTACATCAACATCATAACAAAAACCAATACCCCAGTTATCAACAAAAAGGGCCAAAAACTATCACTATGTTGCACTCATAAGTGATGGAAAACACTTCATCACTTTTAAAAACATCTCACAACATGTGATTTACCTTATTCCTTCCCTGATGTGGAGAGGAGTCTACATGTATTTTTATCTTCCTTGCTGCCATTCTTTTCCAACACTTGGAACCAACATGGTTAATATACAAGCCACAAAAAGGACATGGTTTTCTATGCAATAATTTATGTTCTTCATTAACAATATTCTTGTAATCAAAAGGAACATTGGTATAACGATACCTCTTATACCTTGTTTGGTTGTCTCTGGTGCGATCCTAGTGATGAGAGCTTGCCTTGGTCCTTCTTTTGCAATGTGCACTGTTATGGGAAGATTGTGATGTGTTTCCACCATCCTCTTTCCTCGATGGTTTTGGCAATGTATTGGGTGCTTTTGTTGCCTTTGAATACTCCTCTTCAATGTAATTCAATCCTGCGAATTGGGGCATTTGTACAACCTCTAATGGCTTATTCATTCCTTCGCCATTAACACCAATTCCTCCTCCTTTATACCCCATCTTGGTAAGGAGTCTCATGTCAGTGCCTGAAATGGGTAACTCTATGCTTCCAACAGAAATAACATCATGTGAAAATGAAACTAAAGAATTAACAACATTGCTTACCTCAACATTTTATTCTGAAGCAAGTGATGATGGCTTCACGAAGCCTTCATTGCACTTCAACTTTTCCAAGGCCTCTTCCATGGCTCATAATTGGAGCTACAGTCTTTGCTTCTCCTCTTCTACTTCTTGTAGAAGTCTCTTCAATTCAACATTCTTTGCTTGAAGGATTTCATTGATCTCTTCATTTAAATGATGAGCAGAAGATGAAGAAGAATTATATTCACTTGAAGATGGGGATGAAGTATATCCCTCTACTCTCTCTTTCTCATGTTCCTCTTTAGTCATTTTCTCCTCATAATTTGCATACATTATATCTACCATGATAGTCATCCTATAGAAGGCCTCGTAGAGATATTTGGGATCCTCCGTTTTCTTTTATTGTTGCACATTTAACCTTTGGTTATCATTCACACTCGTAATTTGCATCAACAAGAAGACTACTCTGATACCATACTTGATTCAGATTTTCTCAGCTATCAGAATTAACCAAGATCTTTTACTTATGTGACGTTAGCCGAATTGCATGTGAAAGAGTATGAAAAAACACATGTGCATACTTTAAAGAGGAGGAAACATAAATACAACCATCAAATCAAAGAACACACACAACTTGATAACGAAGTTCACCAAGTGTGGGTTATGTCTACGAGCCCGTTGTCAAGAGTGGGGAGTGTTGAGAAATCTAGGGCATCAATAGTTAGGTGATTTCTCTACTTATGATAATTGCTTGTGATAATATTTTTTCTTCTAGATTACGATCTTCTCTTCTAGAGTTATTATTGTGTTCTTTTCATCAAGACAATTACTAAATCATGAACAATAAAGAGACAAGAGACATAATATATTGGTTGGTAGCTAGGGCCAAAACCTATCACTCTTTGAGAGGAAAACCCAAATGAATTTCTTCTTATCGAACCTTCAATTGACGAATACCAAGACCATGAAAAAGACCCTTGACACTAGAGTCTTCCCAAGACCAAGTCACTAGCCTCCTCTTCAATGCTACTCTTCCTCTTCCACTTCTCATCTTGCCTCAGATTCTAGGCCTCTTCTTGTAGGTCTACAACCCTACAATAGGAACCCTAGATGATTTTCTCTCCTTGAATGGTCTCCTCAAGAGGGAGCCTCCTTTTAATTTTCTTACTCAGCTTCCTTGAGCAATATCCTTTCTCAAACTTAATCACCCTTGTATGAATGAAAACTTCGGTCTTATCCTTGCCAAATTTAGACCTACAATTTCTCACGTGTGTGAGGGTAATTTGGCCCAAAAACAGTCCTCCAATGATGACCCTCTCCTTCGCTTTTTTTCCTTCCTTCCTCACATGCTTTAAGACTCTTTCTATGATGATTTGTGCACTTGATGTTGGAGACTTGCTTCACCGAATTGCTTGCTTCCAAATGAGTCTAAGCATGGGTATATATAGTAGTTGATTCATGACTGTTTAGCCTAAATGATCTTTAGAGTAAGTCGAATTCACCTTTCTTGAATTATCCCTTCATTGTAGGCCAACTTGAGGTAGGGCTAGTGACAAGGTCTTGGAGGGTTACTTACAAAGACAAGTGTAACATGCCTTCATTACATGACAATGACTCTTTTATATGTTTATGACTAGATGACAATATCCCTAAGGGCTCTCAATGGGAGCCTTAACTAAAAATAAAATCTCTTTCTCGTGAAACCCATGACACAAGCATTACAATACTTCTATTTTTATTCTTTACATCTCTTACATAAAATCACAATTACATGTCATTATGGAGACCGAACCTAGTTACACTTTTCAACACTCCCTCTTAACTAGGGAGGTATTCATAATGGTACTTGGTCATTCTCAATCTTAAGAATTTCTCATAAGGATAATCGGATTGGTAACCCATTTGTTTAGCATCATATCAACCAGCATTTTCACATAACAAGGCCTTGAATAACAACTCTATCTCTCCATAAGATTTGAGCTCAATGTTGGCGAGACCAATGATTTATAGACACTCTCATCATTGTCTCTCCCGAAACATACCCCACCCAGATTCTCAGGGTGTGTTCCATCAAGACTGTTCTTATCTTGGATTCCTAGTGCTCAAATAATATCGGTCCTCTACAACTACTCTTATCTTGGATGCCCTATCTCATCCTCAAAGAGTATCATATTCCAAATGATTACCCAATCCTCCATTTTGTCTTCCCAGGTGAAGAACCTAATGATGTGTCTATCTCTCCCTCTCAATTAGGGAGGACTTATCTATTCCAATAAAGGAATGTACTCATTCCTACAGAAGGAATGTACCTAAGCTCCTCTTGGCTTAGGAATGTCCAAGTTTCTTCCAAGTAATAAACTTGTTTCCAGGCCCCCTCTTAATTAGGGACCTACAGCAGCTCCTCAAGTGGATATGATGGGAAAACTAGTTGCTTGAAGAACTCCTTCCTTCGATTGTCATGAATTCCTTTTTCAATATGGAGTCTTCATCTTTTGGGACTTCTTCATAGGGCATAGACCATCCATCACTTTCATCCATGAGGCAGTCATGCCATCATTCCTTTCATCAAAAAGTGATCCATCAATCTACATCTGGCCTTGCTTTATGTCATGTTTCCTTCTTCATATTATCTTCTTCAAAAGGATATTACCCTTCTACATGATCCTTGGGGAAGACATCCACAGTTCTTCCTTTACCAGTCCTGCATAAGCCCATCAAGATACTTGTTCAAAAATGAGAGATGAACACTTAAATCACAACTACCTTTGTGATGGTCTTTCATCATGACATCTTCCTATAGGTATCAACATCCTCCATACATGTTGACACATCTCCTAAAGATATGCATTGTCAAGGGTATCCATCTTTTCTAGACTTCCATCAAAGTCTTCATATCTTTCTGGGAGATATCATAGTCAAATATTCTTGGTATTTCAGATGTTGACTACCTTTACCATTGTTGCATATTCCAAGATAGCTTCCTTCCTTTCTTCACATATTTCATTCCCAAGAGCCTCTAATCAGAGTTCCTCAATTGTAGTTAACCACCTCATACTTCATATGGGGACATATTATGTTGATTTCATCTAGTAAATATGTGACCCATACATTCATGCATCCTATTGAGGCAAGAGATCCTTTCTTTTGATCATGCTCTTAAGATAGAGCATTAGTTTATGATATATGAAACCATGTGACATGACTTCCATAACATCAAATGTAAGCATACATACCTCTTCTTTTCTTTATGTCATCCAGACTTCCTGCAACAGATTCCTTTGAATGAAGAAGCTTCATTCCCTTGATTTGCTTCTCTATTATGTCATCATACCATCATCCCATGAATTCCATAGGTTTGGAATTCTTGATGAAAAACTTTCTTCCCCTCATGATCAGTGAACCTTACAATGAAGATTCTATCAAAGAATCTTAAGGATCTTGCATAACCTATCTTGCAGGTGTTACCTTTTGACTGATGTATGATGAGTCTTTTCCTAGATGACTTATTCCTTTTTCCATAAGGATCACTTGAGCTTTCAATGAGGCTTCCAAGAGCTATATCCTACATAGTTGACTACCATAGATTTTATTCCACACATCCTTCATGTTTCCTATGTCACAAGCCCTTCTAATGCTTCTATCATGATGTCATATTCTAATATGATGCATCTGATCTTATTTACAATTCTTCCTATCTATAATTTACACAACATAAGAGTACTTTTAGTGAAGGAAATTCTCGCAGTCATTGTAGAGAACTCTTACTTCCTCCTTCTTAGGCTTCTTTGTCTTAGGTTCTTCCACTTCTTCGGTAATATGAGATTCTTCCTTGTTTCTATTGTTATTGTCCCTTTTAAGTTTAGGACAATCTCTTCTATAGTGCCCATATTATTGACATCCATAGCACTGCACCTTAGCCATGTTCTTCTCTTTCTTTTGAGGACCAAATTTACCAAACTTTCCCTTTCTTTTTGTCATTGAACCATATGCTTGATTTTGCTCATTTTATCCTACATCAGTTTTTTCCTTTAGTCTATTTTCTTTGATCTTGCACAATGACCATAGATCCTGGAAAGGGGTGGCTTCTTTCTTTCCATAGATACTTGAAGTGAGGTTTCCCCATTCCTTTGGTAGTGCATTTAATACTACAGTTGTCATTTCTTTGTCAGACATTATTTCACCCAGATCTTGAAGTTGATCTCTTATTTATGAAATACTCATGAAATATGAAGCTATTCCCTCTTCCTTTGATATCTTCAATTTGTAGAGTTCTTGCTTTAGAGAGATAACTTCACATGCAGTACTTACGGACGAAAAACTCTACCAATTTTTCATATATATCTTTTGAAGTGTTTAATTTCGATACATATGGGATGAGAGAGTCATTGAAGGATTTTATGAGAATTTTGTAGGCCCTCACTTCCCCTTTCATGTATTTAGCAAGTGCTTGAGTATCTTCTTTGGGAGGTTGAGTTATTGACCCCTTGATGTGATCCATGACTACATTCTCAATAAGGTTTAGGTATGTTCTTTTCTTTCATGAAAGGAAATTTGAAGCCCCAACTAATTTGTTGCTCTCCTTGCAAAAAGACATTTTGATAGATTCAGATGAATTCATATACTTACTTGAGTAGATGTTGCTTTCTTCACTTGCTTCCTCCTTAATATTGATAGTGATTTAGATAGTAGAAGACTACTTCTCGATAGATTATTTTCTACAAGAGTAATCCTTGATTTGTTTGAGAGAGATATCACTTTGAAAAAGCTTCCACTACTTAGATGATGGATGAGTGATGATCTCGGAATGATTCTAGGGGTTTTCTACTTCTTCCTTGATTATGATTCCAAGACTCTTGCTAAAGTAGATCTCTTTGATCTAGGGTATGCTTTGGTATTCTTTGTCTCACTTTGATCCCTTTCTTGAAACTCAATCCTTGAGTGTCTCCTTGATTAGATACCCCTCCTCAATTTTAGCACCTTAGCTCTAAAACCATGTTGAGAAATCGAGGGCATCAATAGTTAGGTGATTTATCTACTTATGATAATTGCTTGTGAAAGTATTTTTACTTTTTGACTACGATATTCTCCTCTAGATTTATTATTGTGTTCTTTTCATCAAGACAATTACCAAATCATGAACAATAAAGAGACAAGAGACACAGTATATAGGATGCCAGCCAGGACCAAAACCTCTCACACTTTGAGAGGAAAACCTAAAATAAATTATTCTTATAGAACCTTTAATTGACGAATACCAAGACCATGACAAAGACCCTTGACACTAGAGTCCTCCCAAGACCAAGTCACTAGCCTCCTCTTCACTACTGCTCTTCCTCTTCCTCTTCTCGGCCTCCTTCAGATTCTCAACCTCTTCTTGTAGGTCTGCAACCCTACAACATAAACCCTAGATGGTTTTCACTCCTTGAATGGTCTCCTCAAGAGGGAGACTCCTTTCACTTTTCTTACTCAACTTCCTTGAGCGAGATCCTTTCTCAAACTTAATCACCCTTGTATGAATGCAAACTTCAGTCTTATCCTTTCCAACTTTAGACCTATAGTTTCTTGCACGTGTGAGGGTAATCTAGCCCAAAACAGTCCTCCAATGATGATCCTCTCCTTCTCTTTTCTTCCTTCCTCCCTCGCAGGCTTTAAGGCTCTTTCTATGATGATTTTCGCACTTGATGTTGGAGACTCACTTCACCGAATTTATTTCTTCCAAATGAGGTCAAGCATGGGTATATATAAGCGTTGGTTCATGACTATTTAGGCCGACATGATCTTTAGAGTAAGCCATCTTCACATTATCCCTTCATTGTAGGTTGACTTGAGGGAGGGCTAGTGACAAGGTCTTGGAGGGTTTCTTACAAAGACAAGTGTAACATGCCTTCATTACATGACAATGACTCTTTTAGACTTTTATGACTAGATGACAATATCCGTAAGGGCTCTCAATGGGAGCCTTAACTAAAAATAAAATCTCTTGCTCATGAAACCCATGATGCAAGCATTACAATAATTTTATTTTTCTTCTATACATATCTTACATAAAATCACAATTACATGTCATTATGAACACCGAACCTAGTCACCCTTTTCAACAGGGGAGTCACTTTGTTGCAAGATGATGATGAATAAATGATGTGTTCTTTGTCAATACAAGGAATAACTCCCTTAACTAGAGGGGCATGTCTCTCCATGAGACGCTCTTCTATAAGAACTCTCACTCATAAAATTTATCCTTCAGCATAACAAGATAGCAATCTCTCACATAAAGTGGCATACAAGGATCCTCTCAAAAAGTGGCACACATGGATCTCAAAATCAAATCATCATCTTAGCAAAAATAAAAAGAAGACATGGCATTAGTGCATCTTATAACTCCACTTCCGGGGATGGCTTGAAAATTCACACCTCTTCTAAAAAAATGGGCTACATGGTTGAATTTCTGGCAAAAAACCGTGAAATCTAACTTTAAACTTGACCCCCTTCTGACTCGATCAAATTTGGGCTCTTTAGGAATATCAAAGATTCCTCAAATATTCTATTATGTGGGATGACTAAAATTTAGTTTCTCAATTGAAGAAAATGATCTCACCATCATGTTCCTTGTGAAAAACTGAGAAAAATGAATATAAATTTGGTATAGTTCTGAAATTGTCATTTTCGGGTCTCCAGGAGAATCTTTCAGATTCCATGCAGATTCCTACATTAAGGTTCCACCTTCATGGTTCTGCCCTCAACATTTTTCTTCTAAAAAACCCACTGCTCAGATCAGAAAACCGATCATGCTACTAGACTCCTGGCAAAATTCTAGTTCATTTGAATATAAACTTGACATAATTATGGCTCTGTCAAAAATTGGCTCAAGGGAATCTTAAGGATTCCTCCAAGATTCTTTTGCTCGTGGTTCCCGCTTAGGGTTCCACTATGACTGCTTAGTTTCTCTCGCTTCTTCCATTCCCCGGGTGAATAAGTGAAACTGGTTTATATTATATTATATATATATATGTATTTATTATCGTTATATCTACTATATATATATATATATTATAAATATTATATATATATATATATATATATAATACTATTCTATATTATATAATATATATATATATATATTATATATATTATTATATATAATATATATATATATATATATATAGATAGATATAGATATAGATATAGGCAGATTTCCCAACGAGCCACACTAGTGTTTGGTTGGTAGTGGTTTAATTAAGGAAAGAGGATGGATGGTTCTAGGTTCCACAGTACCTGTCGCGCCATACTTGGCGTTGGTTGGGAAATAATTTTTGTTTTTTAGATGTGTTGGTGTCCTTATATGGGGTTGCCCATTGGGCGGGTCAGCCAAACCAACTGTGTGGGTTCGATCCCTGCTAGCCCCAAATTACATATGTGATGGTCATTTCATTCGGTCGGGTCGTGGGTGAGGCCCCTGACCCACTTGTTTATATATTAATATATATATGTCGATGGGGGGGTGGTGGGGTTGGTGGCCCAACACCCATCTTCATTATTTTTTTGTTTTATATAATAACAAATTCAAAAACCTGACGACTGAATTTTAGGGTCATTGGCTTTTTGAAGTAGGCAACAATTTTGCCCTTTTTGACCATTGGAAACCATCACCATTAAGTGTCAATTTGTTGCCTCGTTAGTGGCCTCCAAATTTAGCGGACCTCCATATTTGACAAGCCTCCAAATTTAGTTGGCGCGTTGCCAAATTTAGCCAATGGGCCTAGTTGACCAAAATTTTAACTAGCTATAACTTTCACATACGATTTTGGATTGAGGTGTCATTTACGCCGTTGGAAAACTTGCAATGAGCTCTTCGATTTGACCTTGGTTTCATTTCGATTCAAGGACTTTTATTTTTGAATTTTTCCAAAGCCACCTTTGACCTTAGAGCCACCTAGATCATTGATTAATCTAAGTGTGACACATATATTATATGGGGAACACTAGATGTTTCTCTTGTAGATAAGGTGTAATGTCATCATATTTTTTAGTGTGTGTAAAATTAACTATGTTTCATACTAATAAGGCTAGCACATTAAAGAGAGTCAACATAAATAGAAGGAGAGACATGAGATGTAAATACGATATTATGTCTGTTAAACGACATTTCCATAAGGTTTGATACTATACTACAAAGTTACCTCAAATGGGTATTTTTTATAATACCAAGCCTCATAGAAATGTGAATTAGCTATATTAAAAATCCAATTTAGACTAAAAATGCGTCCAAATTTAATGAAATTGTTGAAAGGGTCTCTTGAAAAGAGTGTGAATGGACCATGTAATACTCAAAGTGGTGGCATGTGATATGTCATTGAGGACTATAGATGCTAAAACTGTGAAATGGGTTTCCATGAGACATTTTATTGTGTAAAATAGATTCGGGATTATGAGAAATTATGTTATTGAAGTCATTGAAAGCATATTTAGATTGTCGGATCTATTGCACATTGGTATAAATATAATGGTAGTGAAAATTATCTTGAAGTGAGAAATTAACAAGCATATTGAGCTTAGCTAACTCAATATGTGAATGTAGTTGTTTTGTTAGATTTCACAACTGTTACAAATAATAGGTGAAGTATGAAGCTCCAAGGTGAAGATTGAAACAATATGCCAAAGGTGCTGACAAAGACACCAAATATGTGCATGACTCCAAAAAAAAATATAGGTAGAATCATTTTGTTATATGTACCACCATCTCTTGATATTGTAAACCTGCTTGGCAAAACTTGGTGATGTAAATCATTCCTAAGTCTTCTTGATATCACAAGTTGTCACTAAAAGAAAAATACAATTACATCTTCTATCTCCCTTGATTGTTCCTTTTTGAGAGGTTGTTTGATGAGTGTGGCATCATTAAGACCTCATCTTGATAGGGGTATTGTTTATAGGACTAGCGCATATACATCCCATATGTAGACTATTCTATTAATGAACTGTTAAGAACCATGGTTGGGTACCTAGGTGTCTTGGTAGATGAAAATATTTGAATAGAACGCCACATTGTTCAATGTCCACTATGATGTTGAAGTCAAGTCTTGGAGTATGACAAGTTCCCAATCAATCTGTGTAAGACTGCTAGTTTTCAACCCAAAGGCACAAGTGGTTCCTAGTAGGTATGTTGTTCAAGATGAAAATGCTATGAGTGAATTTTAATGAAGTAGCATGGATACTTTGGTTGAGATATGAAACCAAGTTGCATGGGCGAATAACCATTAGTTGATTATCGTGGTAGTGAAAGATGCAGTGAAGTTGCATTTTTCTTCCTAGGAAACCGAGGTGTTGATGGCAAACAATTCTTAATTAGAATGATGAGATCACAACAAGAGGATGATGATTTTACTCTTAATGCAATAGATATTTTTGGAGTTTAGTCATAAACAATGATGGGATAGTTCTAGTGGTGGTGTCATATATTGTTTGATGATGGAAAAACAAGGTAAAGTTTTTGTTGTGTTTGCAGCAAGTCGAGGATGATACATGTAGATTCTATGTAGTAGTCTTTGAAGTTTTTGGGCTTACATTTTACCTAGAGTATGTACCTGGGAGGAGTATCATAATGGTACCTAGTTGATATTATAAAAACTTGTATCTAGTGCTTTTATGAGATAGAGTATGTAAATAATATGTACCTCTATAGAGTACTAAGTAACATGTAAAGGGAATATCAATGTAATCCCTAGTTATGCATGCATACCCTTTTGCCATGTGTCTTTAATGATTTGTGTAACTTGCTTGGTATAATGCAAAACCTATGTTTTGAAGTTGCTAATGTTTGGAGTGAGTAGTGTTGGTTGAATGCTCTCTGAGTAGATTATGTTGGTTGTAGCCTCTAGGATGTCTAATAGGCCTAGAAACTTGAAGTTTTATGTACATTCATAGGGAGTTCATCAAGAAGTTGAATGAACCATGTACCTAAGGAACATCTTACTAAAGCAACGATAGTAGCAATGAGGTACCCATGTTCTAATGGATGGTTGTACCTTTATATGGACATTGGTAGTTTGATAATGTCTGCATGATCAAGGTACATGATGTAAGTGCCAAGTTGGGCCATATATAGACTTTGTTGATCAGTAATTCCTTCAATTCATGTTGTAGCATTTGATGCAATTGGCTAGTGAAAGATGACGGTGAAGGCCTAGCTTGATAGAGATTAAGACAATACTACTTATTAAGAGGGTATTGAAATTATTAACTCCTACTTGTGTTATAAAATAATGTGTGATCATATGAGAAGGTTGTGGTTTGTTATTGCATTGGCCAGTTCATGTACAGTTTGTCTCTATGTGATTAGTTTGCTCAGAGTTTTTAAGAGATTGTTAGTTGGATGTGAAAATATTCCTTCCAACTAGTTTATATTTAAGTTCGTTTGTATTTGATATATTCTCTCAGATATGATATTTTCTTCCATTAAAAATATCTTTAAAAAGATTCATTCCAACTTATTTATTTTTTAAGATATTGTGTGGGTAAGATCTTCTCAAAAATCGTTTGGTTGTTTGTTTGTTTGTTTTTTAAATATCTTTTTAAGTTAGCGTGTCGTTGATATTTTTTCATGAGAAATATATTTGTATTCCATTCGAGGAATATCAGTCCTCAAGGGAAGAGGAATACACATGGTTCAGTCCTAAGTTATTGTGCTATTGAGATATCCTCTCAAATGGTATGTTTTTTTCTCCCCTCCATCATAAATATATTTTTTATTTAGTTTGTTGTGTATATTTTTGATGAGAAATATCTTTATATTCCATATGAAGAATATACATGTTTCAATCCTCAAGGGAAGATAAATATACATGTTTTAGTCCTCAAGGGAAGACAACGAAACTTTAAGTCATTAGAAGAAATACTCATTTATGAGCTCAACATGTCACATGTAGTAATTGCACCTAGGTGGGGATATAACAATATTTCTCCCAACCACCCAAGTTAAACTCAATTGATATTCTGTCAAATAGTTATTAGCATGATAAGATAGTTTCTATCTTAAGACAAACTTTCATATATTAATTTGTGTACTATAACATTGTTAAATATATTATTCACATAATTTTGATATATAGAATCCATGCTTATTCTCTTATTTGTTAACATTTCCATAAGTTATACAATTATTATCTATTATTATAATTATATTATGGTAAATTACCCCGAGTATTAATAATTAAATTATTTTTAAAAATTCATTTTTTCTTGCATCCTTAATGATTGTATATCCTAAATACCTCTGGCCAAAAAAACTTTTTCCCTTGTCATTTGGTTGAATAGTAACTTATGGTGGTCTAGAATAGAATTACCACTTAAATTAAAATAGTTTATGTTATGTATAGTTTATGTTATTATACATAACTCATCATAGCATAAATGATTATTGGTGGTAAAAAGTCATAATGAAATGAGTGTAATTAAAGATTAATAAATGAGAATCTCAAATAAAAAATAATGGACCATCATTAAATAATACAATAATTATATACCATATTCCATTAGCGTAAAGTATTGTAGATATTAATAATTTGATTAATTATTTTCTAGAATTCATTGTGTATTTACTCCTTTTTGTTGAATAGTGTCTCGTGGTTGTCTTAAAAAAGGATTGTCACTTGAATTGACATAATTAAACAGATATATTTGAACAGAGTATAAATGAATGTTGGGAGGTTAAAAGTATTCATGAAATATTGTAATAAAAGATTAATTATAGAGAGTTCTAAATAATTTAAAAGATTAATTATAGAGAGTTCTGAATAATTTAAATTAGAAATAATTGGAAAATGATAACAATTAATCTTTGATAAGTATTAAATATTAATTTTTATTTATTTATTATTATTATTTAAATATGAAGCAATGACAACGTCTCAAAATGACACTAATATATAAGATGTATAGGATATCAAATGATACATCAATTTACTCAATATCAAATCTTAATAGTTGTCCAATAAAAGACATAAAATTGAATAGCCAATACAAATTGACACCAAATATTTATAAAATATCATGGTGATTAATGATTTATAAAGATCAATCTAGCAGCAAGTTATGGATTCCCTCATCCCCTTTTATGGGAAAAGGTAAGGGCTCACTTGCCACTAAAATTAAAAGAGACTGCAATGTTAGTGTGACATCCATAATTGGTGCCCCAGTATGAATTTGTATAGAAGTTGGTGATGGGGTGTTTCCTCTGTCCAAACACCCTCCCATTGGACCAACTCCTCCCCACAAATAGTGGCGGGTCATCTAGATCACCCCTACTCTATGCACATTCTTGGGCTACTCCTCTATCTAACCACAAAGTTGCCTCATCCATAATAGGTCTCTCATACTCCATCCTCTACTCTGTCAAGGTGGCAATGCTTCCTGAGGAAATCTGATCCACATTAAGTGCAAGTTCACACTACTTCACCCATAGTGGGATATTGAAGTGGGCATAAGCCAAATCATTGAGATATTGATACTCTAACTTGTTAGACAATCATACTAAATTTAGTGAGTCTTAGCTCTCAAGGGTCATTAAAAGTTGTAATTGTTAACATGTCCCTTTCTATGTGTATTTTTTCAGGTACACTCCAACTACGCTTTGCAACTAGAAGTGCCATAGGTTTGATTAAGCACCCAAACCACACATTTCCTAAATTTGATGCGCGCCATTATTTCTCCATTAGATGTCTACAATAAGAAAAAAGAGAAAATACTTATATTACATTTCAATCTAGTAATAACCCAAACACAAGTGATGAAATAAATAAAAGCTCTAAATAAAATTCAAAGTTAATATTGATTGGCATTAAAGTATTCATTTTTTAGACATTAGTGTCAAATCCAAATAATCTAATGAGATTCCTACATAGTTAGATTTCTCTATTAATGATTGTGTGGTCATTTGAAAGGGGGCTATACTTTGAAGACATTTATGGAACCCTTCCATAACCTCACTATCAAAATCAAAACTACATGGATAAGAAAAAGATGGGGTTAAGGACAAGTGTCGTTGCACTAATGGGACAATGGAGCATCCCATTTCATTAGTGGTCAATCTTCTTCCAAAGCGTTAGTTGTTTGTTAAGTTCATCATCCCTCACGTATGTTACATCATAGAAAGAATTGATAATTTCTTTGACCCTATCCATGACCTCATACAAGAAGATCATTGTGGGCTTTTCCCAATCAACCAAGCAAATAACCTTTACCAATGTTTCATTAATTGTGTACACTTTCTCCACTATTCATAGAAGCCATCTTGGTTTGTGACTCTAGTGTTCCTATCTTGTTTGTGTTGTATGCACAATTACACCACTCATAAAAAAGGAACATCTTATTCAACTCTAGTTCGAAACAATGAAGAGATGAAAAGGAAATGAAATGATGGAAAAATGTGTAATGCTAAGGTGCAACAACTCGTTGTTCGCTCTGAATTTATGAGACAAAGGACAAATACATGGTTTTATATGTATTTGGTGATGCTCTAGCCTTGATTAATGGTTTCCTTAATAAATGATTTTATAAAAAATTATGAATTGGTGGTAACATGTGTAATGCTAAAAGGTGCAACTAACTCCTTGTTCCTTGTGAATTTATGAGACTTGAGGACAAATACATAGTTTTATATGTACTTGGTGATGCTCTTTCCTTGATTAATGGTTGCCTTAAAAAATGTGAGTTTGTCGATATCCTGAAGCATCAAACAAATGTAATGGGAAACACATCGAGTCAAACACGATGTGGCGTGCCTCTCCATTCGCAACTTGTTGACAACCACATAATTAGTTACATTACCAATGACCACTGCACCACATGCAACATGCCTACCTCTTTGACAAATTCAGCCAATAATTCACATATCAAAGCTGCATCTTTAATGTGTTCCAATGCATTAACACATTTCATAAACAATGTGCCCTTAGAACAACTTACCAAAAACTTAAGGAGGACATTTCCCTTCCCATTTATTGAACCATTGGACATAATTGTGCATCTAATGCAATCCCATGAATATTTTAGCTCCTCCAGTTGACCCCAATATTGGTCTTTTCATGTTGAAGGAGTGGCCTTCACAACTCGCAATAGATGGGGGCTCGAGCCAACAATAGTAGTAGTATCCAAAATACCCTACTAGAATAGATTGGTACTAGCAATGGTCAAAGGGATGTTGCTCCAAAAAGATATCTTGCCATAACCTTGTCTGCTTCTTCTTCCTCTTTTTGCAAACAACGACTTAATGGAAAGCTTTGACCCCTATTGGCCTCCTCAGTGTTGAAAGATGAGGCCCTCGTGGAGTCCCTCTCACTTCTCCAATCCCAAATATGCTTATGGTTCCAAAGGATCTAGTTATTCCCCAACAACAATTTCAAGTTTTCGAGTCGCTATATTGGCTTTTTTTTCTCTCTCCATCTCATGGATAACCTCATGGTAAGCATTGGCCATTTTGGAAGATGTGTTTCACAATCCACAACATCATGCCTTAGAGATTTTACGAAATTGGGATTTCAAGCAATAAGCCCTCCATTTAATTTTGCTCAGCCTCACTCAATTTCATTTTTGTTTATCCCACCCTCATGTTCACCATCTTTGACAATATTAGTGGACTTCAACATATTGGCAAGGAAATGATCAACTTCAAACCTAGGGCCCAAAACAAAAATGAAGAAACAAAAATAAGTCAATGCACTTCTAAAAATCATTTGAAAAAATGATAACAAGAGGAAGTAGTATGCACTCTACACCCTTGCATATTGAAAGAAAAATGGAGTGTTATGTTGATTAACACATACCTGGAAAATTAAACTGTGGGCAGCAATCAACCCTTCCTTACTCCGAGGAAAAATCTTTGATGATTAGTGTTGATTAATCTTTTCAACCTAGGGTTGATTAATCTTTTCAACCTTGTGATCGTGATCAATCCCTATTAATTCATTTAAATGGAGAGTATTTCATCTTTGGTATTTAGAGATTCATGTACATGAACCACTACCATAAGTTGCCAAGTTTCTTGAGAAGAGAAAACATATGCTTTCAAGTGCCGATTAATCATTCACTTTACCCAGTCTAGTTATCGTTTGTAATTAGCTTCGAAACTCCACTTCTAAACGATACCCATGTTGGCATTTGGAGCTCAGTATTTACCATTATATCGTGGCAGGAATATACTTGTTGCTAATGGTGACGAGACCTGAAACCTGCTTTCCGTGAACTTTCCACATTGTCGATGTACGAAAAGCTGATGTTCTGCGATAATGATTATCTGCTGTCGGATACATTTTCTTCTCTGAAATCAATTACCTTGACCTTGAATACAGAATATGGAATTCGAAAACAATTTTTCTCAATAAAGAAACAAATTGTAGAAGCAGCTTTGTCTTCAAGCATCACCAAAAATCCCCACATGAACATATCCCATTCTTGAAATGATGGAAGCGGTTGGCATCCCTCACAATTATTTCGCGTGCAACAATTAAAGAGATGAACTTGGTGGTAGAATGACAGTCATTGCAGACACGGAGGTTCTTCATTATGCGAATCGGTATCCCAGGGGATACTGTGATAAGTCCAAACGCAATGGCTAGCTTCTCACTGTGGACACTAAAATGATCTTCCTTCTGTTCCTGTTCACCATCAAGTGCAGAGTTTGTGTTGGGCATATATCCTACTTTCCTGATTTGTACAGTCAATTCCTCTAACTTTTCATGCACTTGTTTGATTTGTGGGTGTGATCTGTCATTTACAAAAAAAGCATGCATTTTGTTCTGGACCTCAATCCAACTGCATCCTGGCTCTTTTTTCAAACCCCTAGCTTTCATCATTTTTCTCACCCTCACTACTTCATCCTTCATGCCCGCCTCAGCATAGATGTTTGACAGCAATACATAGGTTGTATCAAATTGCGGTGCCAACTTAAAAAGATGTTCTGCTGCCCGTTTACCAATCTCTATATTTTGATGAACTCTGCATGCACCCAACAAAGTTACCCATTCCAAAACTCCAGGTTCAAATGGCATTCCTTTAATAACATTTTCTGCTTGATCCAGACACCCTGCACGGCCAAAAAGGTCTATCATGCACGCATAGTGCTCCAGCCTTGGTATAATACTATGATCTTCAATCATGGAATTGAAGTAACGCTGGCCGTCATCAACAAGGCGTACATGGCTACAAGCAGAGAGTACTCCAACAAAGGTGATATGGTTAGGCTGAATTCCTGCTTGCTGCATCTCTTCAAACATTTGGAGGGCTTTACTGCCATATCCGTGCTGCGAATATCCAGCAATCATAGCATTCCATGAGACAACATTCCTTTCAGGCATTTCAGCAAATACATGGCATGCGTTGTCTATGTTGCCACATTTAGCATACATGTCAAGAAGAGCACTCCCCACAAAGACATCTGACTGAAATCCAACTTTGATAATTAGAGAATGAATCTGCATGCCTTGTTCTTGAGATCCTAAAATAGCCCCTGCCCTAAGAATACTTGCAAAGGAGTACTTACTAGGCTCCATACCAGCTCTCCGCATCCTCCTAAACGTTCTCAAGGCCTCCTCACCATGCCCATGTTGTACATATCCTGCAATTACAGTATTCCATGAGACCACATTTAGATCAGACATATCATCAAACGCTCGATGTGCATCCTCTAAACTTCCACATTTGGTATACATGTCTACAAGGGCACTGCCAGAAAATACATCCAAATGAAGCCCACATTTAAGCATTCTGGCATGAACCTGCTTGCCCTGTGGCAGATCTGCAAGGGTGGCGTAAGTAGCAAGAACACTGGAAAAGGTGAACTCAGTTGGCTTAATACCTGCCCACTGCATTTCACAAAAATGTTTCAAAGCCAGCTCGCAATATCCATTTCGGGCATATCCCGCAATCATAGCTGTCCAGCATACTACATCCCGTGTAGGCAATTCCTTGAACACTTGGCAAGCACAGTTCAGTAAATCACACTTCGAATACATATCAACAAGGGCTCCACCCACATAAGCATGTAACTGAAACTGTCTTTTCAGGATATGGGTATGAACCTGCTGACCATTTTGCGGAGCTATTAGATTGGCACAAGCCCGAAGAACAACATTATAGGTGAACTCATTGGGGGGCAAACCTGCATCCAGCATCTGAGAAAATAAGTCAAAAGCTTCCTCACAGTACCCATGGCGAACATAACCAGCGATCATTCCAGTCCATGACACCACAGTTCGTTCAGACATTTTGTCAAACAGATTGCGCGCATCGGATATGTTGCCATTTTTAACGTACATGTTAACCAGATTGTTTTGCAAGATACAGTCTGCTTCACTCATAGTCTTGATGATGTAGGCATGAAGCTGCTTGCCCTGTGTTAGAGATTTAGTTCTCGTGCTGATGCATAGCTGCCGCTGCAATAGTTTACTGTAGGTTTTGCATTCTGCTTGAACGCTTCCTTCACTCATCTGCTGTGAAATTCGCCAACCCTTCTTCAATCCTTCTCCCCCATTATGAAACAATCCATTCCCATTCCTCAGAATGCCATCGGATTTCTTGTCACCAATTTCAAACCAATACAAGGGAGATGAGATACTAGAACTAGTAGAAATAGGAGTAGGACAGGATAATGTCCATGCTGCCATGTCCCTTTGCTTCCACTCATACAACGTACTTCAAACGCAACGTAATTCAAAGCTTGGCACTAGCTACATAAAAATATACTGACACCTTCATTCAATTCCAATGAACGCAAACAAAGTCTTTTGAGACTATGCACCATATGGATAAGACTGGGCGTTTTATACCTTTTGAAAAATTTAATTAGAATTTGGCAACATGGTTTTTGGGCAAATTGGGATGTTCGTTTAAAATGCACTTTATAATACATATATCTATTGAGCATAACTTCTTTTTCTTTTTTCTTTTTTTTGGTATTTTTATGGAGAGTTTACCATTTTAACTTATGATTTTAATAAATCTTTTTTAACTTTTTAAATAAATTTAATCAGAAAATATGTTCCAATTTTTTTTTTAAGAAACACTCACATAAAATTACTTATTAATATTTATCAATAATTAATACTTTCACTTTTCAAGCAACCATATATGAAATATTTATCAATAGTTAATAGTTTTACTTTTCAAGCAACCATATATGAAATATTTATCAATAGTTAATAGTTTCACTTTTCAAGCAACCATATAATCATATAAGTCATTAATGTGAATGACACATGTACCAACAAATCCCTACCAAATTTTAAATAAATTCAACCAAAAAATGTGGCCAAAAAATCTCTAAAAACTTATAAGAAGTAAACTACAATATAAAATTATTTACCAATAATTAATAATGTTTCTTTTGAAAAGAAACATATATGGATATTTATATTAATAAAAGTCGGGAGAGGGCTTGGAACCCTTACATATGTTGAGAAATTTGGGGCATGAGGATTAGGTGCTTTCTCTTGTAATGATAACTGCTTGTGAATGCTTTTACTTCTTTAGATTAGGATCTTTTCTTTGATTAGATTATTATAGAATGTTTTTTACTTCTTTAGATTATGATCTTTTTTTTTATTAGATTATTATAGCATTCTTCTTCATCAAACATCTACCAAAGCATAAACAATAAAGAGACAAGAGACATAGAATATAGGTGATCAGCCAGGGCCAAAACCTCTCCAACTTGAGAGGAAAACTCAAACAAATTATTCTTCTTATAGAGACTTTAATTGACGAATACCAAGACCATTATCGAGACCCTTGACAACAACCTCTCCAAGACTAAGTCACAAGCCTTCTTGATTCAACTCCTTGAGTCAACGATGGTCAAACTTCTTCTTTATTTTACTAGCTCAGTTATCCTTTAGGTTTTATCATTTTTGAACCGACGTTTCGAATCCCAAGTGGGATCCATCTTCAGGATGAGAGAATGATAAAACTGGATCCCACTTGGGATTCGAAACGTCGGTTCAAAAATGATAAAACTGTGGATTCTCCGGTCATTCATTCAAAAGATTCAAGCCACAGAAATCTGAAATCCATATCCTTTAGGTTTTAGCCTCTAACTTCAGACCTACAACCCTTGTCTTCTTTAGAAAACCCTAGTTGCGGTACGTGAGAGGGATAGACAATAATTTGATCCCTTGATCTCCTTCACTTGGACAGTATGACTTTCTTCTTCAACTCAGCTTGATGAAAGACTTATTCTTCTTCCTTAATTTAGTCCTTTAGGATAGTTGTAACAACTCAACTTCCTAAAGCCGCAAACAATACTTCTCTTCTTCACATGTGTGGGAGGAATCAACAAAAACATATCCAAACCAAAACAATATTCTTCAGCTCCTTGACTTCCTTCTCTTCACTTGATGTGAGGCTCCTTCCCCTATGTTTCTCGCACATTTTCATCTACTTCAAATCCTTGATCGAAATATGTTCTCAAATGGAGGTCGAGCTGCCATATATATAGTGGTTTATCCATTCAAAATAGTCCGACTTCTCCTTGTGACTGTAGGAATTTACAGGGTAAGTTCCTCAGACAGAACACCAAAAGGACACCGCTCACAAACAGATCACAGATCAATACACCCGTATTTTGACGTGGTTAAAACCCTCAGAGAGGAAAACAGTCCACGGCCTGCGCCAACGTGGCTACTACAGGCAATTTATTAATAAAAGAATGAAAATTTACATAAGCTTCTCTCATGCACGGTTAACCTACAAATGACCCTCCATGCGCTTTAAATAGAATTCATGGACCAATCGGGCGTCAAGCCACGGATCAAGTGTCGGTAATACCGAGGAGAGAATGAACCGTCGGATCACTACATATCGTGACCGTCGGATTGTAAGTTACAAAATGTACAACGGTAAAGAAACACACTTTACCTAACTCTATACCTAACTCTATACTAGACCAAGTTGAACTTAACTATTTCCTATGTGTCGGAATATCCTAACATCCCCCCTTAAGAACAACTTGGGATAGGATTGAAGGATTTACAAATATGACACAATAGGAGAAGGAAGGAGGCACTAGAGCCTATCCCCCCTTAGTGACAACTTCCTGAACTCCAAGCATATATCGAAGTTTAGTGAACTTCGCCTCTGTGAGAGCTTTGTGAAGATGTCTGCAACCTGATCATCTGTTGAACAATATTGCACTTCAAGAACATGGTCATGAATGAGCTTTCTGATGAAGTGCATGTGAAGTTCAATGTGTTTTCTGCGCTGATGCTGAACTGGATCTTTGCAAAGC